>MQRK01220562.1:5869-16245 GCA_001938485.1 Girardia tigrina
ACGTGTTAATATATGTAAAATTTTAAATTGTAATAAATGTTATTTTTCTGTTGTATATTCATTTTTTGAACTTTATGTCATTTTGTTCTCAAATAGCTGCCGCACCCTGTATATGTAATGGACCGATATGTTTAAACAACAAATTTTCATTTTATACATTTAAATTACTTTCAATTTGATTTTATTTTTTAAATTTTACTTTTATGATTTCTTCAATAATTTCGTATCTGAAAATTATTTCTAATTTTAAAATGATTTTATTGAAAAAATTGTTTAATAGATATAAAATTAAATCGAAAATTATTTACTTGATCCAAATTTTAAAAGATTTAATATATTAATAATTTAACTTTTTAAATATCTTAATAAATGTTGTAATTTGAAATGTAAATTATGCTAGAATAATTTATCACCACGAATATCTTCCAAAATACCAATTTCCACTTTTAGGAGAAGCATTTTTCCAAAATACTAAACTAACATACTACATTTAAAATATTCCTCACACTAGTAAATGTCAAGGAAGCTTAGGGGTTGTTTATTTAATACGTAACGCAAAAAATCGGATTTTTTGATCTCCCGCACCCTCATGTCACAAATTGTCACATAACGCTAGACCCCCACCCCAAATTTTACGTAGCACCAAAATTTTTAGTCCTCCAACTTTTATTTAGTAATCAAAAATATAAATTGTTTCATTTCCTTCACTTAGTCAGCTTTCTACCTTATTTGTCCTTCTCCAAAGGGCAAGCCCAATGAGTATCCAAACTTTAAGTAAATCTAGTAAAAAATCTAGTAAATCTAGTTCTTTTTTGATTTACTAGTTAACTTTAAAATTAATTTACCGTATTCTGAGAATTTCATGAAAGAACGAAATTTTGCAATATATTTTTTTGTTCTTAGAAATTTCTTGCTTTTTCTATATTGAATTCAGCAAACTTTCATTAATTTAAATATAATTGATACATACCACAAATTTTCTGTGCGAAAAATCACCAAAATTTAATTAATTCTCTTTAAAATGTGTCTCCCTTGCTTCTTTATTCGCTGAAGATTAACAAAGAAATGAAACTTTTAATTGTTTTAGCAGATGAATGTGAATTATTAGTATGTGAATTTGAAAATGACTCATTGCACTTCGGCAATACCGATATAAATAATTTGAGCTCACTATTAATGATAATTTCTTAATGTTAATTTATTTCACAATTTTTATTAGATTGCCTAATTTTTTTACAATGTTACATAACAAATTCCTGAAAAATGTCAAATTGTCACAAATCGCAAGCCCCTTTTCAAATTCACATACTAATACTTCACATTCATCTACTAAAACAATTAAAAGTTTCATTTCTTTTTTAACCTTCAGCGAATAAAGAAGTAAGCGAGACACATTTTAAAGAAAATTAACGTAACGTTACGTATTAAATGAACAATTCCTTATCAATATGTTATGTTTTAAATATGGTTTCTTTAAATAAATAACAATTGCGTAAATTTTAAAAAATAGCTAGACTGATATATTGACTTAACATGGCGACGAGTATCTTTTAGATCGAATCTACTGCATCTACTATTCGATCATACTATTTATATTCCAGTCAAAGTCTTTATTTTACTACAATTACAAATGGTACATGATGTCCAGCCCATGAAATTGGAGTTTTCAGCAGCTGTACAATGGTTGGAGCAGTTTCAATTTATTATCAGTTTTGGAGCTGTTATATCGAATGATTTTGATAAAAAGGAAATCGTACATTGTGTGTCAAGTACGTTATCAGCTGTAGAAAGAAACTATTCCAATGTGGAACGTGAAGCATTGAGTATTGTTTTTGGAATTCAACGTTTTCATCAATATCAAGCTGGAAGACCAATTATAATACAAACAGATCATGTACCACTTAAATTTATTTTTGATTCATCAAAGGCCATCCCAGAACGAGTGTCATAACGACTGCAACGATGGTGTTTGTTTCTTCGGTCATATAACCTCCCGGTTCACAATATATCAGGTGAGACAATGCTTTTTCCTGATCTGCTTATTCGTCTTCCAGCTCTGCAAGATGATGTGGCTCCAGATGAGGTATAGGGGACCCACTTATTACAGGAAGACCAAATACCATTATTCCAATTAATTCTAAAGGTTACAAAAACGTCGCTTCTGTGTAAAATAATTCATGGGTAACCCAAAATCATTCCAAAGAAGTATCTACACTATACTAGTGACAGACAGGAATATTCAGTACATAATGGATGTTTGTTCCGTGGTCATAAGGTAGTAGTACCACTTTCGCTCATACAACGAGTTCTTGCTGTTTTTCACGGTTTTCACCCTGAAATTGTTCGTATGAGGCAGTTTTTAGGAAAATTTGTATGGTAGCCTAAAATGGCGACTGATGTGCAAAAACTAGTTTTTAATTGTGAACCCTGTATTCATTCACAATCCTCAAAAGAGAATCACTGTTTATCTTCTTGACCTGAGTGCAATAAATTCTTTGAGTGACTACATCTTGAGATATTTTTTTTATCAAGAGAAGTCCTTTTTAATAGTCATTGATTCCTTCTCTAATTTCATGGATATACATCTTCTGATCAACATCACGGCTCAATCTGTCATGCTCGCTTTGCAGACTACTTTCAAGTACTTTGGATATCCTACTCAAGTCTTTTGTGACAAGAGAAAACAATTTGTGTCTTCCATGTTCCAAAACTTTTTGAAAAGACGCAATATTGATTTGGTTCTTTCGCCTGTTTATCATTCCAAAAGTAATGGAAAGGCAAAAAGGGCCATTAGAAATGCCAAACTATTCTTCAACAAAAATCAAGCGACTAACAATTGGTGATATTGTATTTCTCAGTGCTGCACAGCCTACAATTTTGGGAGCAATTATTGACTTAACACAATAATCTTAATAAATAAACTTCCTTAAATATAAGAACAATTAATGACAATTAAAATATAATTAATAAAAATTAACTTAATCAGAATATCGAAAAGAAATAAAACCTTCAACCTAAGTTGGTTTGTCTCAACATAAGTGTGTTGAATCAAATATAATTGGCACTCATTCATCATGCCAAAATCAAACAAATTGAATTAGAAAATCCTACCTCACCCACCATATTCACCCATACTTTTTATCGCCATGAGCAATATTTATCAATTCCTACGGTTTTTGTTTTGCTTAATAAAGATTATCCTGAACTTATATATATATATATATATATATTTACAGTAATGTGAATCCTTAAAACATGTTGTATTCTCATCATATATAATATTTGTTAATTAGTACATAAATTTCCATGTACCATGCTGACAATTAAAATAAAAACACCAGAGGAAAACTTTTATACAAATCAACTGCTATTAAGATTCTGCCAGCGTAGTTCGTCAAATGCTTTCATACTGAAAGTGATTTTTCTTAACAAACCAGTCATCAACAAACTATTGGACATCCCTAACATTATTGAAATGCATCATCACACGGATATTCTTTTTATGTACTTAAATAAATAAATTTTATGGAAACATTTGTTAACAAATGTTTCAATTGAGATTTCGACCAAACTGGCAAATTGGACTTTTGAATCCCTTTCATTATCAACTGAAGTTTCAAGAGTTACAATTTTATCATTTTTTGGTTGTATTATTTTATGCTAATGTTTGTTTGATAAAATTTGTAAAAGGCCCTTTAAGAATTCGATTAGACTATCTAACAGTGAAATCTGTAGATAGAAACTGATATAAATTTTAGGATTTTATTCAATGACTGGTTAAAATAGGAATCAAAGTTCGTTTGAATTAAAGACAACTCATCCTTTGAAAAGTTCAAAATCTTACTCAATCGATTTGACTGTGAATGTTCACTAATTGTCTGAGGTGGCTATTTGTGTCTCAAAATATTCGAGTTGTGACAACTCTGACATTCAAATTTATATACAAAACTATCTTTAATTGTACAGACAGTTAACTGTAAATACGTTTCTTACTTGGGATGTTACAGACCCCATCCTGACATTGCCAATAGTTTTATAAATAATGTTTTTAAAATTTCTAAATCTTTCAGAAAATTATATCTTCATGACTTTCAAACTCTCTCCTCCTCCACCTTCATTTTCTCTTTTGACTGTGAATTCTATTCAATCTTAGTTTAATATTAATCTCTATTTTCCTACAGGTACAAACTATTAAGCCATATTCTGAGGCTATCCATACTATTGTACGCGTACATATTATTAGAGAAAAGAATCCAAATTCTGTGAACCAACCCTATAATCATACCTTCTATGTATTTCTTTTTACAGTTTTTTTGATGTTGTCTGAAGTCCACAGTATGCTTGTTGTCTTTATCATTCTCATTTATTTCTTCCATTTAATTTTTTTACAGTAACATCCAGGAACAGAAGATCATTATTATTGTTTAATTATTGTATAATCAATGCATCATCGTTATATCACTTTAAAAATTTATAATAAAGTTAAAGAAAGTTAATTTGGACGGATCCAAGGATCTTATACTTAACATGTCACAAGTCACTATTTCCAAATAATTTTTAAATTGAGTGCACATATTTTCAAAACCTTAAGAATTTACTAGTTTTAATTAACTCATTGAACAATGGGTGGCAAATCCGACTTTCTATTTATAACAAAGATTTCAAGACTCGGATCCGCGAGAAGATAGTGTACATGGTATGGTTTGATTAAACTTTTTTGACTTAAATAACAACCAATGAATCTGTGGATTTTAATACAACAGGTGTATCATAACTGCATAAATTAATAAACAATTTAGTTTTTTTCTTTTCAATATGAAAACAATACTCATAATTGCTATTTTTGAATTATTAATTTTGTATACCTTACCCGAAATTAAGTAAAAACAAAAAAAGACATAATTGACATAAGAAAAGGAAAATTATGAACGCAACAAAAAATAAGTCTAATAAAGTGTTTAAGAAACTTTTAATGTGTCGTCAGATTGTGTATTGGAGCCGGGTAACAGGTTGGTAACTATCGGGATTTTATTTTACAATTATTAACATTACACTTAAAAATTTTAATATTCTTTTTAAAATGTTAACATTCACTAATAAATTTTAATATCTTGTCAAAAAAACCACAGAAATCATTAGATTAATATTCAGAAACTATCTCAGATAATAATTTAACTCTAAATTGCTTCATCATTAAAATATAATGCAAATGATTTCTTTTTTTATAAATAAACTTTGTGAAAATCTAGTTTTGCTAGACGAATTCCATTTTCGGTTCTATTATATATTACATAATTCCTTCTCATTTACAATATTTTTTTTAATATTAAAACAATTATAAAATTCAGAGATCGAGAGATTCGATTTATCGATTGGGAGAAGGGAAATCATATTGGAGAGTGGAGGTTCTTTTCTGAATTCTCTTGGGTGCCCTGGGTATCCTGGTCAATCGTAGGTAGTAGTATTATTGTCTCTGTTGGCAACCCGCGGCACGACTCTCCTCTCAATAGAATTATAAATCTCGTCGAAGCCGGTTGGATTTTTTTCTTTCTAATTTATTTTAATACTCTATGAGCACTCGTGGCTGTTATATGCAGTACTAATTTTCGATAGAATGAATTTTTAATTACTATTAATAAATTAATTTTTATTATTTTATTTTTATATTAATTACTTTTGTTAGAAGATCAAGATTGATTATAATTATAAGCAAAAAAAATAATTTGTATTTCACCAAGACTACCAAAATATACACATGCCTGACATATATGATTAAAAGGAGAGTCAAAAGTTGACCCTGTTTACTACTCGGTAATATTAGGAAACTTAAATTAGAAAATTTATCATTATGTATTAAGTTTATTTATTAATTTCGAAATGATTAATTTAATTTTATAAAATATTTCAATATTGCCTTATTGTTAATGTTATTAATGCGTTTAAAATTACAATTCATTTGATAAAAGCAATACATTTTTATAATAAACATTAATGTATTATAATGTTACTCCATTGAAAATAATATCTATTGACTTGATCCTGAAGTTATTTTTTTTCATCACAATGTTTTATGGAAAAGTAATTTATAACAAAAACTTAGTCGTATATTAGGTCGTCCACTTAGTTATTGGAAAAAATTTTTTTTTAAAAAGTTTTTAAATTTTATTCTGAAAAATAATCCCCATCGTTTTCTATCACTTTCTGCCATCGTTCAGGTAGTTGTTTGATTCCTTTTTTAAGAAAACCCTAGGATTTTTCATTAAAAAACTTTTCTAAGTGAGATTTTACTTCTTCAAGATTTTTAAAGTTTTTACCATGTAGAGTATGTTTCAATGATCGGAAAAGATGATAGTCTGATGGCGCACGGTCTGGAGAATAAGCTGGATGACTCAGTTGTTCAAATCTAAGTTCACTTATTTTCTGGTTCGTGATTCTCGCAGAGTGCGGCCTTGCATTGTCATTTTGTAAGATTCTTCCTTGGTTGTGAACCAAATTTGATCATTTCACTTTGAGCTGTTCTTTCATCCGTTCCAGTTGCTGACAATAGATCTCTGCCGTAATGCTTTCACCAGGTTTCAGCAACTCATACTGAAATATCCCACCATATACAAAGAAGGACTTTCTTTAACGTTAGTGATGGTCGAGGAGTCGAAAGACCCGCTTCTCCGAAAGAAAGCCAATGCTTTCTTGGATTGGGTTTATTACACAAGACGCACTTCTCGTCTCCTGTAATAATGTGGTCCAAAAACGGTCTTCTTCCAAGCACCTTCAAGGGGTTGGCATTACTTTCACCGAAATTTTTTTCATCGAAATTATTTTTATTCTTTTGCTGAAATGAAATCCATAAAAAATAATTTATAACGATTAAAATGAAACCATTAATCGTTAATATAAAAATACCATAACGGTATATATTACTATCACCGAATTTTTTTTCATCGAAATTTTTTTCGCCGAAAAATGTAAAATTATTTTTTATGGATTTCATTTCGGCGAAAGAATAAAAAAAAATTTCGGTGAAAGTATTTTTCAATGAAATTCATTTCGGTAAAAGTAATTTCGGTGAAAATCATTTCGATGAAAGTCATTTCTGTTATTAATTTGATCATCTAATTTGTTTGAATAATATAGTTTTTTTGTAAATCGAAAAACTCATCTTATTTTACAAGCTATCACGGCAATGAAAGCAATCAGTAATTTGAAGAAATTTGATGGTAGGGAGGACGTCGAACGTTGGATCGACAGATTCGAGTTTGCCATCGAGGTAGACGGGCTAATGGAAAAAGAAGTCTCATGCTATTGGACGGGCCGGCATACAACACGTGGAAGGGCTTATCGCTGGATCAACAGAGAAATGCCAAGGAAATCAAAGTGAGTTGCGCCGAGTGATTGGTTTGGGGAGATTTGACGCATGGCTGTTGCTTTATCAAAAGAAGATTCTCCCGAGATCAATCAACTGATACGGACTGTTGTTGGGGACCAGGATCAGATCGATACGTTTAGTGCAATGACATTTATTCACAGTTTACCGGATCAATTAAAGAAAGAGGTGCTGCCAAGATTGGACGTCGAATTCACGTTCAAGAGTGTGGTGAACTTGGCCAAAAAGATATCGCCTCATCAACATCATCAAGAAGTGATTGCGGTGACCAACAGTAAATTTCGATGTATTGGTTGTAATCGACTTGGACATACGTAGAAGACGTGTAGGTTTAAATGCTTTAAATGCGGATAAGTCGGCCAAATAAAAGCAAACTGTAACATGTCGGGAAACGACAGAGGGTAAAGATCACGGGTCCAATCTCTCCCCAGTAAATGGTGTAGGACCAAATGTCATAGTAAGAGGGGGTGGTGGTGTAACTAGCGGCAATAGTTACGCCTATAAAAAGCCACAACGCTCCGAGGACAACGGTGTCAACAAGGCGGTCGTGAATCGCCTCAAAAATTTGCAATCGCCTTTAATTTATTCATGTTCAGCTGTTATTCCGAATTTATTGATTGATCAAGCGCTAATCGACGGGGAAATGATGAAGGTGATGATCGACACGCGGAGTATTGCCACTTTTATTAGAAAAAGTTGCACAAAGTCAAGAATCGAAGGAGTTAGAAACATGAACCTGGTAGCGGTCAACGGTAGTCAGGTAAATATCCTGGGTAAAGTACATTTACATGAGATTATATTTGACGGTATGAACCTGGGGCCTGTTGGAGCAATTGTGGTTGAAAGGCTGCCTGCGGGGGTCGACATTATAGTGGGAAACGATGTTATTCTCAAACGTGGAGTGACAATACGGGTAGACCGTGATTATGTTTGTATGAAATTTGGCAGTAATCTAGCAAAATTGGAAGCTATTACTGCAGCAAGTGGAGTGAAAAGTGGAAGACATTTGCAGATAAAAGAGGATGATTATGAAGCTCAATTTGACGGAAGGTATTGCAGCACACGATGGAGATTTGTCGATGATCATCCGGTTGGAAGAACCTCATGTGTCAATTATGATATTCCCAATGAAGATAAAGAGCCATTTCAAGATGAAGTGAATGAGTGGGTAACCGAAGGTGTTCTGATAAAGTGGGATGAAAAGCGAAACGGGAAGATTCGTAACATGATACTGTTGATGGGAGTGCGGCAAGTCTAAGGCAAAACGACACGAATACGACCGGTATTAGACTATAGGTTACTGAACGAATAAATTCATAGCTATCCGGGCAGCAGTTATGCCAGTTGCCAGTCACGATTACGGGAGTGGAGAAAATTGGGACCCAACTGCGCTATAATGGATTTAAAAAAGGCTTACCTACAAGTAAGGGTGGCTCCAGATTTGTGGAAATATCAGGTGGTTATGTGGAATGGCAAAGTGTATGTGATGACCAGGTTAGGGTTTGGTCTATCCATTGCACCAAAAGTCATGTCAAGAATAGTTGAAACGGTTATCAAGGAAGAGCAGACGATAACTGTTTCTGGGTATATTGATGACGTGTTCATTGCGGAAAGTTCTTGTAATGCAGAGGATGTAGTAGGAATTTTTCGCCGGTTTTGATCGGAGTCTAAACCCATAGAACGGATTGGCTTAGAGTCTAAGCCTTAGACAAAGATGTCAGGGTGCTTGGACTGAATGTACAAAGCAATTTGCAGTGGAGATGAGACCAAGAGCTCGTAACTAGGGAGCTTGAGAAAGCAACGAGGAGAGAAGTACTTGTAATTTTGGGGGAGTGGATATGCCATGTACCAGTTGCAGGATGGTTACGGATTGCTTGTGCCTATATGCAGGGATTAACCGCAAAATACAAGATAGGCTGGGATGAATTAGTGCCAAAAGATATCCATAGAGAACGTTAATGAAGTCTGTCAAAGGCTGAGAATGGATGAAGATCCAGCAACAGGTAAGCGTGTGGTAAATTGCAATAATAATGTTGTCATTTGGGCAGATGCAAGTAGTATAGCAATGGGCGTACTACTGTGCGTTAACGGTAATATCGTTGAAGACGCTGCTTGGTTAAGGAAAGAAGACGATACAAGTCATATTAATATGAGTGAACTGGATGCGACCATAAGGGGAATAAACTTGGCAATAACCTGGAGCTTTCATAAGTTCAAGCTGATGACGGACTCAGCAACAGTGTATGGATGGCTCATGGCAGTATTCCAGAATACACACAAACCAAGAACCCTCACGTTATCTGAACATTTGGTACGGCGAAGACTCGATATCATGAGAGAGTTGAAAGATCAAGAAAAACTGGAATTGGTGAAATCTTAATTGAATATGGCAGATTGTTTGACCAGGGTTCCAAAACAATGGCTAAACAGGAAAGTAGAAACAGAAAGTAAACGCCATTGAAGTAAATCATTATCCAAGTGTTGATGAGATCAAGAAAATTCATGATATCTGTCACTTTGGAGTCGAAAGGACGAGTGAACTGTTGAGGGAAAAATATGGGTCTAATGCAATAAAGTCGGATCAAGTTAAGCAAGTTATCAAGCAGTGTGTTGAGTGTTCAAAGATCTGTCCAGCCCCACGAATTGAGTATCGACATGGGCAATTGTCAACTGACAAGGTATGGTACCAACTTTATAGCGATGTGACTTAATTCAACGGTGTTGCGTATCTGACCATAGTGGAAACAAGATTTTGTATTTGGAGAAAGTTGCGCAGTGAATCCACCGAGGAAATAGGTTGGCATATAGATAGCTTATGCTCTGAATTTGGACTGCCGAAATGTTTCTTTTCCGATAATGCGGCTGTCTACCGAAGTGCCCCAATGAGACGGTTGCTAGATAAATGGAGAATCGAGCAAGGATTCACCGCAGCCTATCGGCATCAAGGGAATGGGATGTCCGAGAGAAATCACCGCACCATTAAGACAATGGCGGT
>MQRK01220568.1:5429-16008 GCA_001938485.1 Girardia tigrina
AATTTTTAATTTTTTAAAATATTTAATAAGCAAATTAATATAAAAATATTTTACCCTTTAAATTAAAAAATAATAAACTATTCAGGCGAGATAAAAATTTAAAATTAACCCCTCATAGCACTAAAGGACATCTCGACAGTAAGTGTACCCAAAGGACACAGAAGATTAATAGAAGCTAATATTGAATGACTTGGAAAAATGCCGCTTAATATCCCGCTCGTGTTGACAGGAGAACGAAGAACTTGACTAGAGGATGGTCCGTTTTCTTGCCTTCCTAGAATGCCTATGTGAATTCGGAATACGTTACACTCTTCAATCACATCCAAAACAATATTTTCAAGGAATAGATGACTCTTGCGAATTTTTCGAAATTGAGCATGAGAATTTGGAACATCTGCAGAATTTTTTGTAGAAAGTTTTGAGCGAATATTTTATTAAAATATTTATTTCCCCATTTGCTAAAAAAATAATGAGAATTAATTCATTTCATTAATTCATTCATTAATTCAATTTCGTTTTGAATGCAAATGTACGAAAGTTTTGACAAAGATTGTCTTAAGGACAATTAAAATTGTTGTTTAAATAAAAATATAAAAAGTCAAATTGGTGTTCTTAATAAGCACCATGAACAGAAATAATTTCCTGATAAATTTCACTTCCCGTTATGCCGATTGAATAACGGGAGAAGGTATAGAAACGAAGATTTTTTTCGATTTTCCGCCATCATACAGACAAATAAATCAACCAACATTCAAACAAGTATTCAATAAATATTTTCTGTTAATATTTTTTTAACTATTATATATTTTTACTCTTTATATGTTACTATATACTGTTCAAGTGATTTACACCTTTACAGATTACAAAAATAGAAATATAATATCATTCTCACTCTTTCTAGTACGAACCAATAATTTAAAATATTTATTTAAAATATTATAATTTATTTTAAATAATTAATTTAATTATTTATTGAATTATTTATTATAAACTAATTATGGATGAAATAAACTAATTATTATTCATGATTGATTGGGATAAACACCTATCACTTAATAAATTCTCTTATTTGACATTTCAAATTAGAAGAAATAAAAATAACCGTTATTCATAGACAAAATTTATTTATAAACACAATAAGAGTGTCAAATATTACACTACAAAAAAGTGAATATTTAAACACAAAAAACTAAATTAATAGAAGAACTTTTTCAGACGTGCGATTTTCACGCTGGATATTTGTGAGGTTTGTGACACTGTTTATTGTCGATATTTATTGAAAATATACACAAATCTGAACAAAATTATTTTTACTCTGTGACGAATATCTGCATATAGGATATTTATTGAGGTTTCTTCAAAAAACTGCAAGAATTTTACATTGCTAAGACAGTGTCTCCCCTGTTATCTTTTGGTATAGAATTAATTAGAACTTTAGGATTCGAATTACGAATAAACAGACGATGAAAACGACTAAACGTATTTTCGTAACAGGTGACTGGGTACTAATCAAAATTAAAAACAGACAGAAAGGGTCTGATCGTTATGAGGGTGCGTACCAAATTATCAATAAAATACATGACCGATTTTTTGAGGTAAGAAATAAAACAGGAAGAGTAATACGAGGAAACATAAAACGGCTAAAATCTTTTAAAGAAGGGGATGTAAAAATAAATGATGTATATTAATATTTATATGCCTTATATTATCATTTATATATAGTATAATTATGGATACCAAATATTCTTATAAACGTTCTCTTGGAAGCGGATTTGTTTAAATATTCGAAAGGCGTTAATTTTGAATTAGTAAACAAATCTTGTTGGAATTACTTCGTTCTCATTTATCATGGAAACTACTTACAATCAAAATTTACGAATTTGATTTCAGTAAAATTTTCGCTCCCTTAAGGCTGGAAACCAATTACTTAGCCTAACAAAAATATTTTTTCTATTTTTCCAATTTTTTGATTTATTATGTAAAGATGAGGTACTGACCGACATAGAAAGTGCTGATTGGTGTTATCTTATGAGTTTGGAAAATTATTGGTCATCTAGTGCAAAAAGCTCATATATGTCCGATGGAGTTGGAAATGATGACTTAGAGCATTTTACTTTAAACGAAGGTATAAAATACTTCAAGAGCACCTGCAGAAACATTTGTTTAATCTTAACAAAGTTAAAAATCGAATTATTCTAATTTCATAATTCATTTACGAATTTTAAGACAAGAAAGTTATAAAGATTTACTTTTTATGATGCGATACAAATATTTTAAAAATGAAAAGAATTAATCATTCGCTAAAACTTTATTCGTGACATTATTCAATTTCTGTGAGAATTAGAAAAATAATAATTTTTATAGAAAAATTTCAAAAAAAATTAATTGAATTTTTTAAGTTAGTTAGAACTAAAATATTACAGATTGTCCCTTAAAAATGTCGTTTTTAAAAAGAAAATATAATTCTGCATTATTTACTTAATTTCTACAAGTATTGTATTAATTTCTTGACAGATTGTCCCTTAAATTAATTTTCCCTTAGTATTAATTTCTTGAATTTAATTAATTTTAATACAATTATTTTTGTTTTGATGTTATGATGGACATTTTATCATCGTTCGCGTATTAACAGTACATTATGGTGCAACTGTCTGCTGAACAGCTAAACGTTATATTTGAAACCTGTCACAGAAATGGAATGCAGGGAAGTAAAACACATGAACTTCTTACAAAGGCATGTGGTGAAAATATAATCGGACTTCGACAAGTTCAAAGAATAATGAAAGAGTTTGAAGATGGTACGAGAACATCATTTAATCGCATTGAAGGAAGTGGTCGTCCAAAAACCGAGAAAATACTGCAATTAGTTGAGGAAGTGAAGGCTGAATTATTGGCTGACTCTCGATTTTATTAATTTTAATTCAAGAAAAGTTAATTAAAAAATTAATAGTAATTATAAGGACTTAATTTGATTCATATTTCGTTTTAATTTAATTTGAATTCAGATTTTTAAAATTGAATGAATTTAGATTTTAAAATAATTTAGTCTTGATAAATAATTTCATTAATTTGAGTTAAAAGATTAAAAAAGAAAAATGAATAATCAATCCTTTAGATACTCATTACATTATTAAAAAATTCATTTAAATTCGTTAATTTTCATTGGAATCGTTTCAGGGTCTAAGCTGTCTTGTTATTTCATATAAAATATCTATTTTTTATGATAAATTACATATTTAAGTCTTTTTAGAGTTATAGAATTTGAAAAATGATTATTTCTAAACTAGTGATAATCTAATTTTAATCATAATAATCAAAATTTCTTTATTAAATAGTTTAATTTCTTTAATATAATAAAGATAATTTACAGAATTACGAATTATTTTTTTAATTTTAATATTTAATGTTTAGTTTTTTTCAATAATTATAATTTTAAAGAATTCGTTTTTATATAAAGTTATTTTTTGGTTAACGTTAAATAATACAATTCTTTAAAATAAAAATTCAGTTAATTAAAAATCGTTTTTGTATTATAATTAATACATCGACAACGTTTGATAAATTATTTTTTCAGATATGAGAAATAAACATTCTGATTTAAATTAATCTGTTTAAAAACAATTAACCATTTATTTTTTTAAACCAGATGAGTTAAATTCGTTTATTTACTTTTTTATTTTGTAAGAGTAAAATAATAACTGTAAAATTCAAAAAACTGCAAATTTCCGCAATAACGTATCACTCTTTTGATTATAATTTTGCGACTATTTTTATAATCAGATTTTAAACTTTAACGGTGGAATTATATTCACATTTTATTTTTGAAAAAGAGACTATAGTTTACTTAGATACTGTCAGTAAATCTTGATAAGTACGTCTAAATAGTTAAATAAGTTTCAAAATTTAGAGACTGAACCAATAACATCATTTATTCGACGTTTTATATCCTGTAAAATTATAGCAGAATTTAAAGAAGTAAATGGAAGCTAAAATATTTGACTTTAATCGCACTACACTAAACAGAAGAAGCAAGCATAACCGTTATGTCTTTCCATGAGATAATACTCGATAATACATGAGCCATTAAATTAGAATTTCACTTTACTCTACTTAATCTCATCATTTCAAACGCCATCTAATCAAAATATTTCTGGAAATTAAATACTATAAGATACCAAATTTCTTAAAAAGTGAAATAAGTTCATTTTAATCCAATAATTGTTTTGATGAAAGAAAGGTATCAACAATTTTTCAAAAAATATTTTTACATCTGATTTCAGAAATAAGATTATGAAATGAATAGATTATTAAAAATAATCAATAAATATCGTTTAATAAATTAATATAAATTAAAAAATTGTAACAATAATCCTAATTTCAAACTAAAAAATCTCCTTATTAAAAGTATGATGTCATGATAGTGAAAATATTGGAATTTAATTATTAATAACAGGAAATTTATATGCTACCATTTTTAAATTAAACTGAAAAATCAGTAACAAAATTTATTTTCATAAATTGTAATATTCTCAAATCATTTAATTCTGTTATTTTTCCACTGAAATATAAAATAATGAAATTAATCGAAGTCATCAGATTAATAAATTTTGTTTAAATATTGAGTTATTTGAATTATTTAATTTAGTTGGACGAAATTATTGTAAGACTTTTTGTTGTTAAATTACCGCTTTTATTTTATTTAAATATTAAACCATTGACGTTAATTTCGCTTTTATTGTTTAATAACCACTTTTAACCAGACATATCGATGAGTATTGATACGGAAAAATCGATTCTCGAAAAAGAATTCGAGGAAAATGAAAATAAAAAACTTTGGAAAATAATAATGATGGTAGATTTTTTTCGATGAAATGAAACGATTCTAAAATCGATTTTTCACTCAATTAGTCATTGAAGCAAGATTCAGATAAGTTAATGGAAGCAGAAACGTTTAATTTTGCTCGCGATACACAAAACAGAAGTCGCAATCGATACAGAGATGTTTTACCATGTAATAATTATCGATTTATCGATCCATTGAATTAGCGTTTCATTATAGTTGACTCAACGCGAGTCAAATTGCCGGAAATCGGCTCGTCCGATTATATTAACGCGAGCTTCGTCAATTTAACCGACAATCGTTTCGGCAGACGATACATTCTGACACAAGGACCACTGACGACGACCATTTCTCACTTTTGGCGGATGATTTGGAATGAAAACACCACTTGTATCATCATGTTGAATAAGATTCTCGAGAAAGACACTGTAAGATTTGTGATTGTCGTTTTATTTTCATATTGTTTGGCTATTCTTTCGACGATACTCTTCTATTTTATAGAAATACAATATTCCGTTCTGGCCACCATTAAAATAAAACAATATCTTTAGAGTTAGGTTTCGGGTTATTATAAATTATAATGAGAAATAAATGAATGATGTGATAAATTATACAATTATACACACCGTTCAAAAGAATATTTATCTATTTAAATGAAGAAGTGATTATTAAAAAATTCAAAATTTGATCAAAACTCTACACATAATTTTTAAATCATATCTTTCTGTTTAATATTAAATTTCTACTAAAGAATAAATTTATTTCTTCTGATATTAAACATAATAATATCTACATCTAAAATGAATACTTCCACAACCGATGAATCTGATGAAGTGGAAAAGGTGATTTTGACAGAACAAACTTTAATGCAAAGGTTGGAGAATAAAAGAAAATGAAATTTGTCATCTGAGTCAACCTCAACTCGAGAAACAACAAATTCTAGCTTAACATCTAAAATAAAATCAGAAATGAAATTCTTCGAATAAAATGGCATACGAGGAAAAAATTTAGAGTCTATGTATTCGATTTAAGTTGTAATTCCTCCCACGAGTGTGGAGTCAGAGAGAGCGTTCTAAATAGCTGGTAACTTTGCCACAAAGGTTCGATCAAGACGAGAGGACGTGGCTTTGAGTGATCTCTGCTTTCTTAAATCACATTTTAAACAAATTAAAACAAAACAATAATTAATTTTATCGTTTTTACTAATTAAAATTTTTCTGTACTAACTAAATTTTCGTAAATCATTATGTTCCTTTTTATTAGTAAATGTTAATTAATTTAATTGATGTTTTTTGTTAATAATATCTAAAAAAAGGTTATTTTTTTCGAATTTTGACCGAATTTTGACCGAATTTTGCTAAAGCTTTTTTTAAATGTCATTTTGCCATTACTATCCAATAACTTGAATAAATAATTTGTTGTTTTTTAAAATAACATTATAAAAGATAACATTGAAATAGTAACTAACAAATATAAATGTTGATGATAAAAAAATATTTCCGAAACATGTACAATAAATTTTTGTCACGATTGACAACATGTTTAGTTCTTAACAGAAAATCTTCTGTCAATTGATAGAACAGATTTATAAATTACATAATAAAACCAAAATAATATATTTTTCACAAAATTTATTTTTAATAAATTTAATTTTAAATATAATTAATAAATAAACATATTTAAAAATAAGTTATTTAAAACTGTTCTGATAAGAACAAAAAATTTTGTAAATTGTGAAACTATAAATGGTTGCATTAAAAACATAAAAAAATTTCTAAACTTTTAAATTAAATTTTTAGTAATTTAAAAATTAATAAATGTAATCACAATTCAAAAACATTTTAATAAAAAATATGTTATTTTTTCATGTGTATAAAGGGGAATATAATTTAAAAATTGATTAAAAATATTAAATATTAATAAAAAATTGCTAAAATGAAAATAAAGATTTTTCACTAATATAATTAATAAATAATTATCTTTTAATTTTTTTAAGAAAAATAAATATAAATAATTCTGATACAATATAATAAGTTATATATATAGTTAAACATTCAAATATTAACATGTTTTACTTATCACTATGTCAAGTAAAAATATTTAACATTGTGACAACTTTGCTATTTCCCTTTTTGATAGTTTATAATAGAGCGTTGGTGTCTAATCAATAATGACTCGCAAAACTGTCTTTCATAATGTGTATCAAAATTCGAAATTAGAATTAAAAATTCATCCTTTACATCAGCTGATTTTCTATTCTTAGTAGACTTCAAATGCTCACAGACCTTACTTGTCCGATTTGGTTGTGTGCGCTCACTAATACGAGTACGTACAGGACAGTGTTTTTATCCAATGCTAGAATTTTGACACCCGTGACATTAGAATTTATTTAAAATATTAGCTCGAACACTCAAATTTCGTTTTTTAGCTGGAAAAATCCTTTGACCTCTGAAGTGACAGACATAACTTTTATATCGTGTTAAAGCAATTAAGTAAGCCATATTTAAATTTTAAAAAATCTTCAGAATTAAAACTTTCATAATTAGATCGAGACCCTTCTCAAATTCATCATTATTGATCTTACATTTTTTAGCGCAATTTTCATACTGACAATTGCGATTATTAATTGGTTATTTCTGTGTGGATGGATGGATGGATCTGTGTCCGTAGCTTTAAGTCGTATCTCCTCCTCAACGAAGCATTATCGAGGGCTAGTTCCAAAAGCAAATATGTTAAACAAGTTCGGAGGATGATTGTGGGCCAAAAAATTCCCAGAATTCCTTCCTGGATTTCCATGAAAAGCCAAAAAATCTCGAAAAAATGCAGTTTTTGGCCTTTACTGCATTTCACTTAGCGACTTGAAACATTTACCAATCGATTCCTGCAATAATTTAGAACAATATTGCTGAAGAAAGTTTTCAAAATATCCTTTCGTTCGGTCACAAAAAAATAATCATAGTCAAATACTGATATAAACGTTTTAATATTTGGGCACCGAATAACATAAGGAAATTGCGCTTAAATTGTCACTAGACTTTTTATTAACTTGTTTTCTTCATCATTTCTTCTCTTTGTCTAATGTCCGCTTCAACCGTTTATCAAAAACACAATCAGGGTAGATATTTTTATTCATTAAAAATGTTTAAACCTTTATGAACTAGTTTAAAACTTGTCGATAAAAATCATACATTCTGTACCAAGCCTTTGACAAGACCACTTGTATTTTGCCTCACAACATCTGTTTGGTGCAGTGTACAGAACTTTTTCCATCTCTTTCTGGATTTCTGTTTCGTAATTATTATTCATCCTTTTGATAATAATATCAAGGAAAGCGAGTCTGTTATCAGCACCAGTCTCAATTGTGAATAAACAGGTTCCTCTATCAATATTTCTATATATTTGAATATACTTAATTAAGTAAAAATCAATTTGAAACATAGTTTTTATACAAAGTTTCATAGGACTCACCTTTGACAAGTATGTAAATGATAATAATAATAATAACTTTATATATAATAATGGTTATGAAATTTCTATTTGACAAGAAATTCTTTTAAAATAATAAAATAAAATATGATTAAATTGGTTGATTTATAAATTTGAAATCCGCTCTTCTTTTGACTAGCTGAAAGTTGTCGCACTTCCTGTCAATATAAAATTATCAATATTTAAAGCATTGAAGGAAAGGAAATCTATTGTTCTAATTTCATTACAAACTATTAATATCAGAACATCAGCCTTTTAATTTTTGATAAATTTCGGCTATGTGAAGAAATTGAAATAAAAGTACTTTTTAGGTTGATATTTACGATTACATGGATTTCGTTTTCAATAAATCTGAATTTCTATAATTCGTAATTATTTTACTAATATTCAATAAATTTAAATATTTTTTTTTATATTTTTCTATGTTTTATTTCTGGTTATATTATTTAATTGTTTCTTATTATTTCCTTATTATATGCATTTAGATAAAATGTGCCCAATATTTTCCCACATCAGAAAAAGAAAATGATAACCATTTTTATTCTGATATCGATCTTTCTTTATCCTTTGTCGAAAGTTTCGATCACAAATCGTACATGAAACGGATTTTTGTTCTTCAAAATAACTCGGTTAATTTCAATCCCATGGAATTCAATTTATATACAATGATTCTTTTTCTATCTCCAGACTGATGAGAAGCGACGTATTACTCAATTTCATTATCAATCATGGCCGGATTTCGGTGTTCCAAACTCGTGTGAATTATTCCTTCAATTCCTTTGGGATATCCGAGCCAATGGAGGATTGGATGACCCACAGAAACCAGCCGTGGTTCACTGTAGCGCCGGTATCGGCCGGTCCGGAACATTTATTCTTATTGATTTGGCACTTCTTCAGGTGACAATCGTTTATCGAATTTGCCGATATTGACTTCTCTCAATTCCAGATTGCCGAGCAACAGTCTTGTAAATCAGTCGATTTGAAACAAATGCTGCTCGAATTACGTAAATGTCGAATTGGTTTGATTCAAACAGCCGAACAGTTGAGGTTTGCGTACGCCTCAGTTATTTCCGGTGCCAAGATTATCCTCAACGAAGAATCCACCGACTCCGCTAAACAGCCGGTAATTATTGATTTTGAAAAATTACCATTTTTTTATTTATTGAACTTTTAATGTCATTTTATTGTTTTTACTACAGGGAAACACCATTAATAAACTTAAAAATTTTATGAAATTTTGGATATTAGTTATCGATGGAAAGTTATTCGTAACCAAGAACTTAGTGAAATCGATTTTAGTGTAATATAAAATTATTGTCTTTACAATCTGTTCAATTAATCTCCATTTACCAGTTTTATCAATCGATTGAATTTATTTTTATGTTATAAATTAAATTATAATATCGGGTTTTTCGATCTACTTAGAAATCTTTGCAATCAATTTGGAAGTTTTTCGATCAATATGGAAATTCTTGCAACCAATACGGAAAGTTTTGCAATCAAATGGAGAATTTCTCGATCAAGATGGAAATAATTGCAATCAATTTCAAAAGTTAAATTTATCTATTAGGTGTATAACTTAGTTTTTTGGATTTTTTTGCAGAACAGACAAGTTTATTTATATGACATAATAAGTTTTATTCTAATCAAAATATTTTCCATTGTTAATTATGACTTTCGACCATCTTTCAGGCAAATTATGAATTCCATCGAAAAAAAAGTTTTGGTCTTTGATGCGATCCATTGTTCCAGCCATTTTTTATATGTTCCTGGTCTCTGAAGTCCTGGTCCTGAAGAGCGCTTTGCATTGATCGGAACAGATGATAATCTGATGGGGCGCAATCTGGTGAATAGGCAGCATGCGGTAAAATTTCCCATTTAAGTGCTTCCAACGTGTTTTTTACTTGTTTTGCGACATGTGGCCGAGCATTATCATGGGCCAATTTTGTTGGCTGGAATAGGACATTTTTCCTTCAATGCATCGTTCAATTTCATTAACTGTTGTTGGTAACGTTCTGCATTAACAGTTTCTTTCGAATTCAGTAGCTCATAGTACAGTACACCTTTCTGATCCCACCAAATGCACAACATAACCTTGCTTCCATGAATGTTTCTTTTTGCTGCTGACGTGGATGGTTCGCCGGGATGAACCCACGATTTCTTGCGTTTAGAGTTAACATAATAAATCCATTTTTCATCTCCAGTCACAATATTATTCAAAAACGACCATCTTCGTTGTCTTGTAAGCAATGA
>MQRK01220573.1:0-25313 GCA_001938485.1 Girardia tigrina
TGGTAACCGCGACCGTTGCTAAGGTGATCGCGACCGTTGCCATGGTAACCACGATAACCGATACCGTTGCCATGGTAACGGTTTCCTGGGGGGGGGTATGTATGCCGAATGCCCATTTTACCCCTACTATCGTTATAGGTCCTTTCATAAAATCCAGTAAAAATATTAAAACAGAAGAAAATTATTAAATAACAGTGGGTGTTCTATGTCTTTTATTGAAATAAAACCTCCCTCGTGATGTTTTAGGATAAAATAATTGAAACAAATGCTCAGGGTAATCGGCCTATTATTTTTTTATAGATGAAAAATTTGAGTGATACAGTTAAGAATGGTTTTGACGATTAAAAATTCTATCACATTTCGACTTACACAAAACCTACCTTAATCTGAAGAATTCAAACATCTAAAATATTTTATTCTAAAAGCAATAAAGTAGAGAACACGTTTTTTTAATAAATCAACTACTACTTAAAGTCGGAGTTCATGCATTGATTATCAATAAAAATGTAATGAGTGTAATGTCATATACATTGTAGAGATTATCCGAGATCACGCTTGTAGAAGAGGTACGAGAAATATTGTAAAAAATAGGAAATCTTGTATTTGTCACTTGAATATAAATGATTTCAGAATTGTGTAAACATTTGAAAAACTATTTGGAGAGAGAGTCGTTTAAACCAATGTTAATAAATTATTGTTAATAATAATATCTCGTTATTCTAAAATCAAAGTTTCGTAAAGAGCTGTCGTTTAATTTTACATAATTTATGATATAATCATTCATTTCTCATATATACTGTAAGTGACAAATCAATAGTTTCCCCCATAATTTTTTTACATTTTCACAGAAATATTTGCTTGAATGTTTCTCATTCGCATGTGGATATTAAATTTCTTACTTTAACAAGGAAAGGTGTATTAAAAAACAATAACAACTATTTAATCATTTTTATTTACAAGATTTAGAAGAAATTTATAAAATGAATATCCGTTTAAAAAATAATACATAGAAGTTAACATTTGGTGCTACTATTTTTCTACCCACTGTGACATTGACTAAATCAACTTTCAACATGTATGGTCTTAGAAATATTCCTGATCCAAGCAAATAAGAGAGAGGTGACAAGTCTTTGTGAAGAGCGCTTTCTTTCGTAACCAGCGTTACACAATATTCCGGATGCTGTCATTCGGGTTGAGCTGTGAGCTACTGCTAAGCGTAACAGGTTAATTTGGTATAAGCAATTTTGTCATAATCGAATTGGCATATCCAAACTCAAAAATTGACAGACTTGGCACAGTTAAACTTGGTACACCATGATTTAAGTTACATAACACACTCTTAATAGACTCATAAAAAATCGGCATTATCACACCTGGCACAATTAAACTTGGCACAATGTAATATAAGTAACACATAACAAATTAAAATCACATATTTGTCACTCTATCAAATTTTGTATAATGAATTTCCTTACAATAAAATATTTTGATTTTTGTCAATTAAGCCATTAATCACTGCCAAGCCAGATAAAAATACAACATGATTAGCAGCGATGCATTTTTACCGGTGTGATAATGTTCCCCACCTTGCACAAACACGAAATCATTTGTAGGAAACCCCTCACGAGCTTGGGGAATCATCCGCGTTGTAAGCACTTCAACATATTGGTCGGGTTGATTAGTTCCTGTCATATTAGTTCCAAACTGTCATAACACTTTACACTCCTTATAGACCATATTATCATCTTTGTGTAAACTTTTACTGTGAATCTTGTGGAGATTGGCCTGCCACTTCCATACCAGACAATGAAAGCAGGACTCGTCTGAAAACCAAACTTATGACTAATCCTCCACACTCTAACCAACATGATGTTCGGCTCACTTGAAACGGTTTTTGAGCATTGCAGCAGTAAGGAAAGGATTATGAAATGGTTTTACATAACAATTTTTAACTTTACATTGTTTTGTTGGATACATTGAACATTACAGTGTTTTAAATTGTGCCAGTCAATTCAAGTGAAGTTGCAAGGGGGCTATGCAGCACAACCAACGAATTTAGCGATTTGCTACACAAGGATGTGTCTGTTTTATGTCCATTATAGTCTAATTCAAAATGTAGTGAAAGAACCTTGTTTCTGGATATGGTAAACGGTTCTTGTACAAACACTAATAAGATCTTTTTTCTTATCTGTTTCAGAAACAAGTAAATAAATGAAATATGATTATGCTACGCAGGATTAATGTAAAAAATGACATACCCAAAAACCGATTATTTTTTTATGAATAAATTTATTTCCTGTTACCAAGTCATGAAAGCTTTCATGATGAAACAAATGTTATTTTCTGTGCAGTTTTCTTTCCTATGTGAACAGCTAATCAATTGGCAAAAGCTAAAAAAAAATATCGTTTTTCTTGTTAAAGTAAGAAAGTTTATATGCACATGAGGATTGGAAACACTCAAGCACGAATTTCTGTAAAATGTACAATTTTATAGAGCTGAGCATTAATTTTTTCCTCTACTTTATAAGTTGATAAAAAACTAAGAATCAGTGATCTGACTATGATGGTAAAACGGTGAAATAGTATTAAAACGGCGTTCTTTTGTTTATTGAAAAAGATTGTAAATTTTTAAAAAAAATTATTTACAATAAATAAAAGTACGATTTGTATAAACATAAATAAAAAAGAATTAGATTGACAACCACATAAAATGTTTATATATGCAGTGAAAAAAGAACGATCATGCAGATTCAGTGATTTACTCACTTATTAACTTTTAAAACTGGAATGATAATGAAGATAAAACAAGGAAATACTATCATTTTACCATCAACAGCTGATATGTCCGCACCATTGTCCAGAAGCCAGTGAAGACATTCATTGAAACCTTGTAAAGAAGCCTACATTAAAAATATGAAATTTAAATGATATTAAGATATATCTATTACCAAGTGAGCTGGTGTCTTACCATTAATGTTTCGAATATCGATTGGTACATCTAATGAGACCAACAATCTTAAACATTCTATTGTTCCATGTTTTGCAGCCAAATGAAGACACGAAGCGTCCTCATTATCTCTTAAGGTTATATCCGCTCGGCATTTTATTAACGACTGGAGAGCGTCGATGCCTGATTAATATTTCAATTTAATTTGATCGATTCGAGAGTTAATTATTCATAGAGATGTGCTCAAAATAAAATAAATCATTTCACTGAAACAAAATTGACAAAAAATGACGCATAAATTAAATTGATGAATTAATAGCCGTAATTATGTGGAAATTTCTTTCAGATTCAGACACATTTATGTCTTTCCTATTGAATGTGTCCCAAAGTTTATGGTGTACTTCATGATTATTTGTCATAAAGTTTGAAGAACAAATTTATTTCGATTATATTGTAGTTTCAATTTGTACTCATCAAAATAGAAATATCGTTCTGGCAAATATACGAGGGTTGTACAAAATGTTTCCTATCTAACAGAAAATATGAGAAGTTTTTTTATAATTAACTTTTATTTCTCGACAAAACAAAATCAGAAGTTGACATTTTTAAAACTTTTATTTAATAACAACAAAATAACATTTTTCAGTAAGTTTCTTGAAAAAAAATTTCCGAGGAACACTTTTCATTTATTTGCTAACACAAACCATTTAGCTACATAATTTATTATTTCGTCTAATTTTGAAATTTTAATAGTTTATATGAAGGGTTAGTGTAAATTTTCGATTTGCTGAATAAGTTGATGTTTTAATTTAAAAATTTTGCAAAAATTAAATAATAAAAACAGAGTTTAAAATCAAACAAATTTTAAAGGTGATATATTTCAGTTGACAGTTTTAAAATAAAAATTTTTAAAAAGAAATTGTTAAAACCTAAATATTACGATACAACCAAGCCAACCAAATGCCGGAGATGATTTGGTGAACTTGGTGATACATAATGAAACAAACGAATTTTAACAAAAAAAACAAAATAATAAACGATACATATAATTAAAACGATAAAAAAACGTACAGATTAAAAAAAGAATGTCCTGAGTATTTAAATAAATCCGCTTTCTTTTTTTTTGGTATTTGACTTGCGATTGATTGGATTCTGAGTATTTTGGTTTGTTGGATTTTTTTGTTATTGTCTATATTGTTGGTATAATTCCTTGATCATATTATTTTTTTAAATCGATTTTTTTTAATTGTTCGTTAATTTTTTGAAATATTATTATTAATATTTATCAAACTGCTGCTAAAAAATGCTTTCAAACAAGAAGGGGGGGGGCGGAAATTGCGATTGCTTCATTTGTTCATTTTTTCTTTTATTTCAAATGTTTCTCTTTTTGCCTTTTTTTTGACTTGATTTTCTCTTTTCCGAACCTCTGTCTTTCTCTCGATAAAATAAAATAAAACAACACAGCAATCACAGATCACACAACACAGTCAAATGGAAAACACACACAACTACAAAAAATAGTAAAAAAACAAACACAAGACACAGCAGTCTTTTCCAATGTAGTGAACACTACAAAATAATACAATTAATAAATTTTGGTGTTAAAAATAAATTCTGATATTGATGTTGCAACCACTTCTCACATTGCAACTAACGCTGCAATGGATATTTTCGCGGGCCAACTGTTACCTGAAAAGTACAGGAAAGGCGATAATATGGAGACATTTATTGAAGAATGTGAAACATTCTTTAATTTTGCAGGAATAGCGAAGGCCAAACAAGAGACAATAGTCATTTGTTTATTGGAGAGAGATCTGAAAGATCGATACAAAGCGGTAGATATGACAGTAGTAGGTTATAAAGACCGATTGAGAAAGGCATTCTCTCGAACTTCCTCACTATTTGAGGACTTGGCTGAGACATGCCGGTACAGGATGAAGGGAGACATACCGGAAGTATTTTTTGAGAAAGTAGAAAAGCTCGCAGTCAAGATCTTGAAACATGACTTGTCAAAAGAGGCCGTCACGGAAGCATTATTGTTACATTGTTGTGATGATGTGAACATAAAAATGGAAGTGAGACTAACAAAGTAAAAAAAGTAGATGAGATAAAAGAAAAGATAAAGGCAGTACATGACGTCAAAAGTGTGACAGAAGACGTGAATGTAGTAAGAGACCAGCGGATGCAAAACAGACCCTGGAGTTACAGAGAAATATTAACAGGGGACAGTAAACACGGATAAAATTCGACAGGGGTTGGTAGAAATACTACAGAATACGCTAAAGATATAAAAGCGGTCAAATGTAGAAATTTTGAAAAAGTAGGTCACACAAGTAGAACATGTAGACAAAGAAAGCCAATCAAGTGTTTCGGATGTGGAAAAGAAGGACACATTATAAGAAATTGTTCGGAAAGGAGACCAATAAAACGTTATAGTTACGGACAACAGGGACAGGTAAGAAGAAACTGTTGAAACATCGAATGAAAAAGAGGTCGAGATAAAGGTTACAGTGAAAGTGAATGTTATACAAACTTAAATGGCAGAAGAAGACAGCAAAATACAGGTGACAACAAATATCGAGGATCGGGATACAATCAACAAAGATATAGGGATAGAAAAGACATAAGATGAGGAGATAATCGAAGATTCGTGAATAACATTGAAGAATATGAAGAATCAGTTACAGGAAGTGAATACCCAAAAGGCAACGCCTCGACAGAAGTGGAGCAAGGCGGGGCAATAAATTAAAAGATACCAGCGACTCCCAAAGTTTTGGTATTTATAGTAGAAGTAATATATCAAATATTATAGACGTAGTGATAGACGAGGAAAGGAATGTTGAGATAAGTGAAGTACGAGTAAATGATAAAAACGGAAATTTATAAAGAAAGAATTTTTTTAAGGACAAGCTTGGTCGAATTTTAGTGGGAACAATTGAAGAAAATAACACAGAAGAAAATGTCAGGATTTTGTCAATAGATGAATGGAAAGCAGAAAATATATCCGATGATAGAATGCAAGGCCGGCCGAGTGTAAAGTTGATGATACAAGGTAACGTGGAGGATTGTTTATTAGACACAGGTGCAAGAGTAAATGTAATCCACAGAAAGATTTTTGAGAAACTAACAACGTAAATTAGAAAAAGCAGATATTAAATTAAACTGTGCGAACAGTAGTCAACTAGATTGTATGCGTAAAATTTCAGTGGACGTAGAAATTAAAGAAAAACGGAGATATATAACGTTCATTGTAGTAAATGACGTAAAGCCAGACATAATAGGAGGAATAGAACTGCAAATGGCGTTTGGAATCGAGTTACATTGGAAAAAGAAAGAAAATGGTGTGAACGAACAATTTTATCAAGTATGTAACTTAGAAGCCAAATTTGGACGTAAGGTTACAAACGAGGAAAGATTCAGAAGAGCCATGGAAATTATTAAAATTGCAGATAAACCAATGATTGATGATATTGTTAAAAAAACATCAAGGAGTTTTTATGGCGGATAAATGGGATATCGGATGTACTTCAATGATTAAACATAGAATAGACTCGAAATGACCTCCAATTAACCTTAGACCACATAGGCAACCAGTTAATCTGGAAGAAAAGATTGATGAGACTATTAAGAATTTGTGGGAAAACAACATTATTAAGAAATGTAATTCACAATGGAATACACCGATGATTTGTGTATGGAAGAAAGAAAAGAATGATGTTAGAATTTTCTTGGATTTTAGATAGCTAAACCTAGTCACGGAAAGACAGGAATTTTCTATGCCAAATATGATAAAAATGATGGACAGATTGTATGGAACCAGATATTTCAAATCAATAGATTTAGGCAATGTACACTACCAGGTCGAACTAGAGGAAGATTCAAACTAAAAACAGCATTTTCCACAAAGCTAGGACAATTTTGTTTCAATAGAATACCGTTTGGTATATCAGCGGCACCGGGAACGTTTCAGGAACTCATGACAAAGGTGCTCGGAGGCATAGAACAAATAGTGGTATATTTAGATGACATTCTTATATTTTCAAAATCGTTGGAACATTACAAAATTTTAGATAAAGTGTTAGACCAAATCGGGAAAGCAGGTTTAAGAATTAATCCAGAAAAGTGTCATATCCTAAAAACGGAAGTTAAATTTTTGGGACATGTAATTAATGATAAAGGTATATAGAGTTTTAAAATAAAAATTTTTAAAAGAAATAATACAATTAATAAATTTTGGTGTTAAAAATGAATTCTGATATTGATGTTGAAACCAAATCTCACAGTTTAATTTCAAATTTTAATAAAAATATTAACATATTAAGTTTGTATTTTAACTTGACATCAAACATGTGTTTATACCTATATTAATTACCATTTTTAATTTCAATTATTTTATAATAAATATCAATATTTTTATTATAAAATTTTATATGAACTTTTTTTATTCTAATCGTAAAATTCTTATATTTTAATTTATGATATATTTTTTGATGTTTTGGAAATTTAGATTTTAAATTCCAAATTTTATACGAGTTTCCAAAAATCCTCACACAAATTATTAAATAAAATGTAAAAAAAATTTAAACTAAATAAAATAAATCAAATTAAAAGTGTAAAATATTAATTAAATAAAATTCAAAAATAGAAAAATAGACCGGCAAATGTTAACAAATTATTTAGGTGAACAACACCTGAAAATGGTGTCAGAAGTGGGAACAACACCATGCTGGCTTATATATTTTTGCCACATATATTTTTTTGCAACACCATCAAACAACCTATACAATCTTCAACACAAAACATTAAATAGATCTAACGAACATCGCTAACAAACCGAACACATCACTAAATCACTCAATTACCATCGATGTTAGTAAATAATCTGATATTTTTCAGATTTATCTATTTGTAGGACAATATAATATACTTTTAAACCAGAAATCATTCGTTTTTTCCAAATTAATCTTCCTTTTCTTTTATCTAAATTTTAAATTAAATTTTTATGTTATATTAGTTTAATGATCATAATAATTCTTACAGTCATTATTGCACTTGTTTATTAGATAAAATTTTAAACTCTCATGAGGAATTTTTAAATTGTGAATGAATGTGGTTTGCTGAATTAAGTGTGTTGAAATCGGAATTGTGATTCTCTCACTCAGATTGACAATTGGTGTTTTATTTTATTGGCGATAACTGATCATTCGAACATAATTGACATTTAAAATTAATGAAAATTTAATAATTCTATAAAATTTTAATCTAAAAAGTAATAAATTAGAATAAATTTTATATATTAGTAATCTTTTTCAAAAATTTGAATGAACATATTTAATTTATTAAATAAAGACATTTTAGAGGTTTGAAAGAATTTTACAATTAATTTTAATTAGTTTTTATAATTTAATGACATATATGAAAATATAAAATGTAATTTTTTGTAATGTAATTGTATTTAATAACATTGTTATATAGTGAATTTTAAATGAAATTCTAAAACATTTTTTTATAATTCTGATGAATGTTTTAAATGTTTGATGTTTTTTGTTTGAATGTTGTCTTAATTTTAGATATTCACTCTTGCCAAGGTGGTCGATTAATATTTTACTTCATTTTGTAACAACGAAATTAAAATTCCACGATTTATTTCACAATACAAATTTTCGCAAAAACTGCACTTATTTAAACAAAAAAATTAACTTATATTTATTTTATTTCCACATCGCGACCAGATTCGTCATCAACCGAATCTATATCTGTGACATAGTCATCTAAATATCTCTTATAATCTAAAACTAAATTTAAATATTTAATATTTTAATTTAATATCTTGTAAAATTTTAAATAATTTGATGAATTTTATAATAATTTTTTAAATAAATAAAGCAAATTAAAATTTTAAAATAGTTTAATAAAGTTTAAATCTTTAATAAATGAAATTTGAAGTAAATTATTAAATAAAAACACAAATAAGTTTAAAATTTAAGTAAAAATAATTAACCCCTTTACCGTGGCAAAAAATTTTTTTTGGAAACTGTGTAATTGTTTTCTTTCATTATTTGATTTGTTATGTTGTTATGATTTCCAATGCTTTTTTGTATCAGGACGAGTTAACTTGGGACGCACGGCACACAGACGACTTTTATATATCTGAAGACGAGTTAACTCGTGATGTACTGTTAAGCCCAAGATTTCATATGACGAGTTAACTCGTGACACGCGGTAAAGGGGTTAAGTTATAGTTCGTCCCGAAAAATTGTTTTTGTGAACTATTGCTAGAGTGATGATAACATAAAATTGCGTTTTCTTGACAGACAGTTAGATGAGGGAACTTAAAAATATGAACGCTCTTATTGATAGTAAAAACTTATAAAAATGTTATATCGTTATCGTTACCTTTTCATAACGAGTCTAAATATTTATTGAGCGCGCCACGTAAAAGTTTTTCAATTATTTAAATATCAACTAATATTTTCATTTTATTATACTAAAAAAATATTTAAATATTATTTAAATTAATGTGACATAAATATTTTAAAAAGTTATTAATGAAAATCAATAAAAATGTCATTATAATTTCTTCATTTTGATAAATAAAATCTTAAACAATTAAGAAAATTTTAAAATATCATATTTAAAAACTTTAAAATTTCTTTATTAATTAATCTATAATAATATATTAAATTTTATAGAATTTCTTTAAATTATTTTAATACTTTGTATTTTATTACAAATTAATTAAAATCTTAGAAATAATTAAAACTATAATTTAATATTAGCTTTTTCAATACCTATTAAGCTTCCAAAAGGACTGGATATTTTTTAGTTGGAAATTTAAATAAAAATAAACATAATCAACATTTTTATACATATTTGTAAAAAATAAAAGAAAACGAGATTTAGTTTATGGACGGCAAAAAAGATTAAAAGAACAAAAATAATACAAAGATTTGATAGGAGAAGTAGTTTAAATCACTGGCAGATTACTCCAAGATAAGGTCAAGATAATCCTCGTAGATTAATAATTGTTTTAAGTCGGCTGCAAACAGACGGATTTATCTTCCTAATTTATTGAATAAAATAATATTTTTAGACGAGAAATAATCGTCTTCCATTTTTATGGAGATGAATAAATCTAAAAGAAAATAAAATATTCTCTCTTTACATTTTCTAAAATAAATTTGATTTCCGTTTGTATTTAAAATTATTTTTTCATATAGGAATTATTTTAATTGTACAAGATTACTCTTATTTAGACGGATTTTTAATTAAAATTTAAATTTATACATATATACATATATACATGATCGCAGAATGGTTTGCCAGGGCCGTTACGACGTTTTAGCACCGAGTCTATCAACCCTTGCCTCGGGGAACAATAGAAAACAAAACTTCCTCTGATCTTGCGTTCCCGCTGGTGTGATCCTGTTCCCCGAGACGACAGCAGCCCGTGAGAGCCGTACGCTCCTCTGGTCACAAATCACGAAAATGTTCTTCGACAAAAACAACAGCACCACAAAAAATACCGATTGAGCATTTGTGTGTAGAAAATCGATAGCAATTGCAAGAATTTCACCGAAAATCGATTTTATAATCATCGATAAGGACAATTTCTCATTGAATATCATATGAGAAATATTACACCAGAATAAAATTTTTAATAGTTATTCACAAAAATCTAGGTGAAAAATGAGGTGAAAATTGTCAAAGAACTTCAAAATGGTAATCCATCAAGATGATTTCAATCATGAGAAGATATCAGAATTTCTGCGATTTCATTTGACATACACCGGTGATAATATTACGAGTTTGAAAGACTGCGTCTTACAAATAAAGGAGAAGCGAAAGGAAATTTGATATATTACAAATGAGAAGAAAGACTGGAATCTTACCGAATAAGTTACCTTCACAGGAACTTCTTTCAGCAGAAACACATCTTCGGCGCGATCCTCAAAATATACAGCTTCATGAAACATACTATGTTGCAACAATCAACAGAACAGGATTATTTAGATAAAGCCAATCCGAAAAAAAAACCATTACAAAGTTGATCGAAAACAAAGTGATTTTGACTGTCTTCTTTGATTATTGTGGTATGTTGAATGGAGAATTTCTTCATCCAGGGCAATCAGTACATAAGAAATATTATTTATCCATATTACGTCGATGACGAAGTTCGAGTGATAGAGATGAAGGCATTTAAGGATCAATAGCATACCACGTAAAATTGGATATTGAATATAGCAAGCCACTAATTCCAAAATAGGAAACGGGAAAACTAGAAAGTGGGAAGGATTGTTACTATAAAAAATTATTTAATAATAAAATAAAAAGTCTTCATTCATATTAAATATTTTGAATTTTTATTTTTTGCATTTTATTTAACTAGACATAATTTTACTATTAATAGTTGATAACTCATAAAGTTTACAATTCAAAAATTGAAGAAGCCAGAACCCTAAAAGGGCGTTTCCTAGTGTTTTGTAAAAGTGTATATTTCCCTAATAAATTTCCACTAAATTGACATAAACCTTATATTATAAAAAAGAAAGAGACAAATTTTAAAAATTGTTGTAAATTATTTTGTTTGATTACGAAGGAAATCATTTTGATCTTTTTATTTAATTTAATAACGTTAACAATAAACTAAGATAAATAATTATAAGTAATTATGAAGAGTTTGTTAATTTTCATTTTGCTGGTCGACATTTAAATTATTCATAAATTAAAATGCAATTACAAAATACTAAATCTAGATACAAAATGAATATTTAAGATTTCTAATTATATATTAAATAAATATTAGGATTTTGAAGGAATTAAAATTAAAGCAGGATAATTATGATTTTTATTTAAAGATCACGTTATGAAGAATATTTTTTATTTTAAAATTATTAGACTTTTTAGGATCAATTAAAGATTATTTCAAACTAAAGTATTCTGTGACATTATTAATAATTAATAATAGAACGATTAAATGTTATTACAGAAATTTAGATTCATGTAATACTTTGTAGAATTTGTTTTAATAATAATAAATAATTTGAGCGCGCCTTTTGTCTTATAATACAACAATGGCGTCATAAGCTTTCTCACCTCTCAATTTGAAGGACGAAGACGAAACGGAATGTTAGATCATGGCTTTCCAGGCAAAAATGAGAGTGGAAGAAGCAACAGATAAAGACAAAGAAGGTAAAAAGAATACGAAATAACAAATCATTTTCTCAGAATGTGTGGATTCGAAGCCTTGAAAAAATTGAAATCGGCAGCCGATCCTAAAACTCTACCGGAAATGGAGTTCAAGGATATTAAACGAACAATTATGGTACTCATTCAACTAAAGGAACGTCTTCTAGTGGCGGAAAGGATCAAATTCTTATCCACTTATCAAGCACCGGATGAATCGGAAATTGATTTTAACAAATTTGAAAGGATTAGCAAAAAATGTCAATTTGATGATCTAAGAAGTCACAAATCCTGAAGCAGAAATGATCAAATTAAAATTTTCTGTAGGGCTTAGAGATCCGAACATGAAATTACGAATCCTGGAAATCAATCAAGTCAACAAAGATGGTACTTTGGATGAGCTTTTGGCAACATGTCAGAACTGGAAACAAGCACAAGCCTTTATAGCAACGGAAATGAACGATAATTCTATCAACGCATTTCAAAATTCAAAGTTGAATAAGTCATGCTGTAAATATTGCGGTTTTATAGATCGAAGGGGAGCATGTCCGGCATAAGGAAAAAAGTGCACACATTACGGAAAATCAAATCATTTCTCCAAAGTCTGCAAGACGAAATTTAGTAATCAACACAATTTAGACGTAGACCAACAATCGGATACCAATGAGATCATGAATATTTCGGAGGGAATTAATTCAATCGACAGTAAAGAGATATTATTATCTTTTCTGCAATTAAAAAAAAACAAACAGTAAATATGCAAATTGACACCGGATCAGCAATTTCATCGTTTATATGGGATCAACTAGGTCGACCTGCTTTGCAAGGCCTCATACGAAGATTAATTTGTTACGATGACCACATCATTCAATCCATGTGTAACCTCAAAACGGAAGCACGTTTCCCTGATGGAAAAATAATAACAGTGTCTTTACCAGTCGTCCAAGCCAATAAAACGTTCGGTCTATTGGGCAGAGATCTTATCAATGAAGGCGTATATCATAATGAAGAAGAGAAATTACTACCCATCAAAGGTTTTATTGCAACGATGTCAATAAAACCGGACAGCAAGCCCATGTTCTGTGCCGCACGTACGGTTCCCATGGCATATGAAAAAGAAATTTCCGAAGAGCTCCAACGATTGGAAAGTATGGGAATCATCGAACGTTGCGGAAACGAAGGCGTGGAAAATGCTTCACCGGTGGTATGGATTAGAAAACATGACGGAAAATTACGAATGTGCGCTGATTATAAAGTACACATGAATGAGAAATTATTAACCAACGCGTATCCATTACCACCACCGGAAGAAATGTTCCGCAACATGGCGAAATCAAATTTTTTGCAAAGATTGATCTCCAGTCAGCATATTGGCAAATTCCTCTAGATGACAAGGTACAAGCATTGTCGGTAATCAACACATAAATGGGCTTATTCAAAATAAAAAGGCTACAAATGGGGATGAAAAACTCCGCGTCAATCTTCCAGGCCGCAATTGAAAAGATACTACAAGGGTTAAAAGGATACATTTGCCATCAAGATGATATTTTGATCCACCCCGAAATTGAGGCATCACTGACAAAGCGATTGAATGCCATAAAGAACCGAATTAAAGAAAATCACGTAACTTTCAATCCACAGAAATGTATCAACATGACTAAAGAATTCACTTTTCTTGGATTCAAGATATCAAAAGACGGCATACAACCAAGTGAAACATTAACAAACAAAGTGAAAAAAATTGAAGAACCAAAAACTATCAAAGAATTAGAATCATTTTTGGGATTAACAAACCTTTTCGGACGCCTTATTCCGCATTATGCAACTAAAGTAAGGCCACTGAACGAACTACGAGGAAAATCAAAAGAGTTTATTTGGAATCCAAAACATCAACGAGCATTTGAGCAAGACAAGAATTATCATCAGCTCCTCTGGTGAAGTCACAGTAGCAACAGATGCTTCTGAGCAACAAATTGCCGGGTGTATGACTCAAAAAGGACACCCAGTCATATATGTGTCAAAAAGTTTATCGAAAGCAGAACAGAATTACTCGAACATAGAAAAAGAGGCCTTGGCAATTATTTGGACTGTTCAACGACTACATCAATTCCTCTTTCAAAAAAAAGCCCATCCCAATTACTTATGGAAAGAACACTACGTCAACCAATTGTATCAAACTTCAATACAAACGATATAATACAATGTTCCGCTCCATATTCAGGAAAACCACCAACAAAAGCTCAATTCATCATACATCAAGGACGAAATGCAGCATGGATAAGAAAAGAAGAAAAGACGCAACTGGCGTGAAACGATCAGTTATCCCCAATTATCAATGCAGAAACATCAATTGAATCGAAAGAAGACATCAAGAATCAGTCTCCTGAAATGGAAAGTGAAAATCTAAGAGAGAACATGAGTTTACGACCGCGAAAAAGTATTAAAAGACCGAAGCCATATGAGTGACCGATTTCCGATCTTATTAATGAGAAGGAGAAAAAAAGAGTTAAATGCGGCATTATTAACCCGTTGACTACCGGAAACCCGTATATGGGTTTACGGCTTATAACTTTTGAACGAAGAGGAATTTTTTAATACGGTCTTTTTATAAATATTACTTTAGTTTAACTCTATTTAATTTATTGCATCAGATCAAAACTGGAGCATGTTGAACAGTGAGAAAAAATCGTAAAGGATTGCCAAAATTCACTGGAAAATCACGAAAAGGAGATATTCAATGGTTTTCGTCTTCAGCTCTTCTAGCAATGAAATGGAAAGACAATCAATATGTCTACATGTTATCGACTGTAAATAGTACAAATTTCTTGAATAGTGGAAAAATTGATAGATCAAACGGAACAGAAATTACGAAGCCCGCTCTAGTCATGGAATATTCGCAAAAAATGGGAGCTGTTGATGAAACTGACATGCAGATATCATTCTCTGCTTCAATTAGGAAAACTTCGAAGGGGTATAAAAATTTCTTTCATATGATGGATATGGCGATATTCAATTTGTATATAGCATACAGGATGAAGCACAATGCTAAAGACTTACAGCTTCCTCAGTTTTAATTGCTTTTGGTTAGAGAAATACTTCAGAGATATGGTCGTTCAGAGAGAAATATAGTTGGTAGACCTTCTAATGCTCCTACACCTTTGAGATTAGTTGTTCGTCACTTTCCCGACAATGTTTCACAAGATCCAAAGAGTAGAGAACGAAGTAGAAGAAATTTTATTGTTTGTAGTGCAAAACAAATTCGACAACGAAGTTATTTCATGTTCTTTGACTGTAATGTATCATTATGCATACCAAATTGTTTCCTAATTTACCACACTAAGCTTCATTTTGATGTAGATAAGTGATAAAACCGATTCTAATCAGTAAAATATAATAATACTGCAATATTCATTGAAAACTCTTGTTTGTAGCTGAAAAATTTTTTGTAACTCTTACGTAATAAATATCTATGTCTTTAAAATTTTTTCATGCTGAATTACCTTTGTTACGTCTAAAACTTCAATAAAATTAACATATCTCCAAAATAAATTCGGTAGTCAACGGCTTAATAATTAATAATAGAATGTTAAATGTTATTACAGAAATTTAGATTAATAATTCATGTAATACTTTGTAGAATTTGTTTTAATAATAATAAATAATTTGAGCGCGCCTTTTGTCTTATAACACAACATAGTCTTAAATTAGTTAAGATAAAATCTCTAACACCATATTTAGGGTAGAAGAAGAGATAATAAATCCTCTTCACAAAATGATTTTAAATAAAATTTCTTTAATTCTAAACAATTACGAATTCTCGTACTTCAATTTATTCCAGAAATATTATATTCTTTAATCCGACCATTTTAATGAAGATTACATTACTGTATTTTCGTAGAGACCTAAAATGTAAGTTTTATGTAGTGTTTACCTTAAATTTGAGTTAATTATACTGAAATATTCTTTTTTCTCATCATCTTATGTCCTAGAGAAGCAATAAGATGCCTCCTGTGATCAACGAATTTTTAAATACAAATGGATCTCTAGTACCAAACAGTTTGTCTCTATCCGTAATCAAAATTCAAAAAAATGTTGTTTATCTATATTTTTCGATTCACTTTAAACACATGACCGATAATAAATACAAAGATGTTATAGCAACATTCTTCGATTTATTAAGTATAATAAACTAAGATCTTAAATCTAAACACTCACTGTTATTCATTGCTGCATAATGCAATGCAGTGCGACCGCTTGCACATTTTATATTCATATCTTCTCCCAACTCAAATAAATAGTAAATAATTGATGAATGATTTCTTTTTGCGGCCCAGTGAATCAGGTTCATTCCATTTTTATCCTTCACTGAAAAATTGGCGTCTAAAAAATAATAAAAAATAATTTATTCCATGGCTAAACTGTGAAAGAAAGCCAACAAATAAAATTCTAATTTTTTATATCAGAAAAATCAAAGTGGAAATACATATGTTGTAAATTCAAAAAGTTCTTAGCATAACTTAGAAATATATATATATATATATATATATATATATATATAAAAATTTAATTTTGTGAACGCTAGTTTGATTTTGTTCACAAATAATTAGATTAAAGCACTTTTTATTTTTCCGGACATGTTTTGATGTATTTTAACAACATCCTCAGTGAATTTTAATTGTAATCAAAAATTTCCAATAATTAGTAACTTAATTTAATTAAATCTAATTTACTTTAAATTTAATTGATATCATGATTTAAATTGATGAATTATGTAAAAGTAAAATAATTTAAAGTAAAAATTAAATTATGTTACCAATTTTTTTTAGATATTTGCTTTAGAAATAGAAGCCACCTTCGAATGGACGGATAACTGAGTATTGTAAAAACTACAATACCAACATTGGTGTACAGGGTACATAAATTCTGTATCGGGTAGAAATCATAAATAGACTTTCTGCTGACTTTCTCGCACAGCTTTAGATGCAAGAATGCGAGCTTTCAGTACACCGGCTTAGATAATCTATATTATCACGACGATTATAATTTTCTGTTAGTGTTTTAATCTACTGTTAATTTCATTTATTAATTTCGACAAAAAAATAAAAAAAAATATATCCTACCAAAATCAACACAACAATTTATTAAATTTTTCAATTTAAAAAATATTAATTTGTAATAATTTGCGCTTTTGTCGGGGTAACAGTATACATTAGTTATTTGTCTGCAAACTACGGCCCGTGGGCCAAATCCGGCCCTCGACACAATTCCACAAATATAGACAACTTACATTGAATCAAAAAATCAAAAAACGATTTTCGATAATTTAAAGTTAATAATTAATTAATAAATAAAAAAAATATTTCTTAGAATCGTGTCTGAACTCGTTAAACAGTTCAGTACACTGGTAATTTCTGTTAAATTTTAACGAGAGTCTATGTACATGAGATATATAACGTACATCAGTTAGAAGCTAGAATGGCACTGGATACATTCACACATCCACGCAGCGTTCGAATATCGGGGTTTCATTGTATATTCATGCATATATGTTTCGTGTTTACGTAAGACTTACCTGAAATTATGGCATAATTTATATTTGACCCGCGGGACTATTTTCAAATGCTCCATCCGGCCCGCGTTGAAAAAAGTTTGGAGAGCCCTGGTTTAGACAATAAATGCTAATAATGCCATGATTTGTAATTTATTATTTCACTTCTTAATAACATTCGGAAATTAATCAGTGTCAATCACCATAATCCCTGAGAATCTTCAAGCAATTCCCTTCTCTCTCCATGGCACATATATGGGTCGGTGTGTATCCATTTCTGTCTACTGAATCAATGAATTACCAGGATGTTTACGACCAGAATCAGTCCCGCACTGTCAAATGTTCAGTCACCGATGAGTTTAGTTTAAACAACGATCAATCTTCAATAATTCTTCTTTTTTTCGAAAATTAAAAAAATTATCAATAAACTCTCTTACAAATGTAGTTGGAAAATCAATAGAATATTAATATTATAAAAATATGAAAATATATAATGCTAAACTTAAGTGTTGTACTTTAATGAGGGAATTGATATAGGTAAAAATCTCTGGTGCGAACTTTTTTTTACAAAAGTGTACCATGAACAAAGATGTACTTTAAATAGAGATTCTACTGTTTTTGATTTTTCTTTTCTATATTAGTTAAATTTTTAGTTTATATTAGTTGAATTTTTAATTTATATTTCTTAGCAACCCTGTATAATAAATAAATATTTCTAGACAATCACCATGATCTCTGAGAATCTTCAAACAATTCCTTTCTCCCTCCATGGCACATATATGGGCCGGTGTGTATCCATTTCTATCTACTGAATCAATGAATTGCTTTGATAAGGCTGCCATAAGTTCAACTAAATCCACATCTCCAATAGTGCATGCCTCATGCAGAGGTATTCTCTGATTGCCGGGATGTTTACCCCCACAATCAGCTCCGCACTGTCAAATGTTCATTAACCGATGAGTTTAGTTTAAACAACGATCAACCTTCAACAATTCTTTCACGATATTTATATGGCCGTATTTGCACGCCACATGTAACAAACCGTCTCGTTCAACTACAACTTTTATATTTTTCTCATTTCTAATAAGATTTTGAAAATTATCTAAATTTCCCGAGGCTACAGAAACTGATATCGGATTTTTTAACATAAAATCAAAATTTAGTTTGTTACGTTGTTATAGTTTTGTATTATTTAAACAAAGAATAATTTTAGAAAATTTTTCTGTAAATCTGGCTTTTTATTTTTTCATATTTAATTTACTCGATAAGAAAATTAAATAAAACGTCAAATTTTGTTTTAACAAATGTTTTGTGAAGAATAAAATTCACCATTAAAATCTATTGTAAATTATTGTATACTGATATTAATAAAAAAACTAATTTTCTACGTTTTCTACAATTCAATCACAATGATTGATCAGTAAAATATATATGTTCAAAAATGTAGGTTTGGTCAAATAACAACGAAAATACAATTATCAAGTCATTCTTGGTAAATATTTATTGCTATTTTCAATTTATTTAGACTGAATGCTCATTTGAAAACATATAACCTTTTTATATTATTTTTTATTCTTTGGTTATTTTTTGACATGTAATATTGTTGGGTATTAGAAATCTTTAATATAATTATTTACTTTTAAAGCACAAATCTTTAATCGTTAATCTGAATTCTTTAATCTGACTCCAATTAATCAGAAAGGACTTCCAACATAAATATATAGACAATGAACACAAATCCTTTTATGAAACTTTATTTCAAATAACAAAAATTAACAAGTCAAAATAATAATAATAATTCAATTCTTGATGACAGAACACAAACACAAAACAATATTTCGTACGAGTTAATAGATTACAGTAAAAACTGTGAACCTCCAAAACGAACGAATGTTTAAATTTAAATTAAACCTTTTTCTCTCATACGGGATACTTATGGTTTAAAGAGAGTAATATTTTAAAAAGAATAATAAATAACAAAAATAATTCTGAGTTTACTTGCTTTCTTTTGTTGTTTGATGAGAGAATTTTTGGGCAAACTAAAACTAAATTTGCTGCTGTTTATATTGTAATTTTCATCAGCCTTGAAAATTGATGAAGTAAAACAAAGACTAAAACATTTATAATTTTTAATTCCAAGTTTTGTTAAACTAAATATTATTTTGTTTGAAATTTATAATTTTACTAAAAGAATTATTTTTATATTTTTTCTACATAAAATTTTGTCAAAAATGTTCATAAAATTTTTTTGAAACCCTAACATTATAAATAATTGATTACTGTTGATGATATAATTTAATTTTATAACTGTCATGATTAAATAACAAAAATATTAATTTAAGTATTTATTTTCTGATAAATAACAAATATTTATCTTATTGAAGCTTAAATCATATTTTATGTAAGAAAATAAGAGAATAATAAAATAGTAAATGAGTTGAGAGAGGATAAATTATCTGATTACAAATTTTAGTAAACAAAGAATGAAAACAGAAAAATAATAAAAAATTATAAAATCATGTAGTATAAAAAGAGAAGAAAAAAGTTGCTTACTAAATGTTCAAACATCGAGAACATTTATTGTTCATCATGTTAATTAGAAAACATCTAATTATAAATCCAGTGGTATAAGCATTACGTTGATCATGTATACCAAGAAAAAACATCATGTCAGTTGTGCAAATTAGAAAGTGTTGGATTGTGAACACGAGCTGTAAGTCGATCTAGAATCACATGGGTAAATAAAATTATCTTTAAAAATCAAATATCAATATTTGTAATTAATAAATAAGTTAGCATAAAATCGGATAGGGGCTCATAACTAAGTTTGCTCTATACATTTCTCTTATAATTGTAAATGTTTTAGATTATACATGATGGGGTATGTTGAGGTAGATTCACATATTTTTATTTCAAAACTGAAAAAAACAGAAGTATTTTGCATCAATGATTATTACGTGGGGTCGCTGGTATTCATCGGGTTTGATACAATGAGTAGTCAGATAACAGCTGAGTGCGCTATGACAAGTAGATAATAATGTATAGTTTTCTTTCGATAGGCTGCCCTAACGAATTAATTATTATTCATATATGTTGAGGTAATTATTAAAAATAAATATTAAAAGTATTAAAAATAGCCTTGTTTTAATTAATAAGATAAAATAAGATTTTATTTATCTTTTTATCAAATTAAATATAATTTATATATAAATAATTAAATTAGAAATAACTGGAAATGTAAATAATTAAGAATACATTAAGAGATATTTATTATAAAGAAATAATCCAATTATTTTAAAAGGTAAACAAAGAGAAATCAAATTAAAAGATTAGTATAAAAAGAGGAATGTTTTAAGAGAAAGGCGAAGAATTAGTGATAAGAAAAAGCCCTAAATTATATATTGAAAGGTTCGCAAGAAGTTAAAAATTCGAAAGGTCAAGAATTTGAAATTAACAAGAAGTCAAACTTAATTTGAGAAGGTCAAGAATTTGAAAGATAAATTCCTTCAATCATCTGCCTAGACTGAATTTAATTTACATTGATTAATCATTGCCAGATTTGCTAATTAATTTAGACCTTTACTACAACACCACGAGCCTGACATCAAAAGAGTCTTCTACTACCTATTTCGTCACGATCCAAGTTTGTAAATTTCAATTCACAATTCAAACTCAGAACTCACGGAAATTTTGATCATCGGAAAGCTTGAGCAATTGTATAAAGGTGCGAATAATATATAAATTATATATCCTAAAATAACTATATTCTTTATATTAAATTTTTTTCAGACAAATGAATCTCTTTTCCAGTTCTATCCGAATTGTAAATTATTAATATAGGATTAAATTCTTTAAATACTTTCTTAAATTTTGATAAATATTTGTACATTGTTTATTATAAATAATACTTATAAATAAAAATTATAAATTTTAAAAACACAATATCAATCTTATTCTTTTTAATTTCTATTTTTATATTTTTAATCACATCGATACCCCAACATATATATCGGGTTGAGTTCAGATTCTGACACTATTTCAATACGAAAAATATTGTTCAGAGTTTCAATCTTGACGAGGTTAACGATCTGTTTATGTGTTGAACTGTTTGTGCGTTAGACGTGTCGTAACAAGTAGATTTATTTATCTCGTGGATCGTGACGAAATAGGTAATAGAAGACTCTTTTGATGTCCGGCTCGTGGTGTTGTAGTAAAGGTCTAAATTAATTAGCAATTAATTAGCAAATCTGGCAATGATTTATAGTGTTAGGGTTTCAAAAAATACATACGAACATTTTTGAAGAAATTATTGTGAAGAAAAATTTTAAATAATTCTTTTGGTAAAATTATCAATTTCAGACAAAATAATATTTAGTCTAACAAAATTGAGTTTTTATAACAATCCTTGTTATATATGTTTATTAAAATAATAATATAAATAACAACAATATTTTACAAGAATTTCAATAACAAAATAAATAAAAAAATAAAGGATAATCAACGATAATCAACAATAAATACATTTTATTTACTTCAATCATATAACCCCAACACCACCATGATTGTTATTGATTTCACTGTTCAAAATAATTTGGATAAAAGCTTTATTTTTTAAGTGTAGTTAAGCAAATTGTTGATTTACCTTGTTTTTCGATTTGATATATTTGATTTTATTATATGAATATTTAAAACGAGCTTTCAATTGAATATTTTTAGTTTTATTGAATAAATTTTGTAACGAGTTGCGATTTCTGAGGTTTGAGATTTAGAATTATGTAATCATTTTTGTATTTATATATAGGTCGATTTATTATTAATTAGTGACCTGAAGAAGACGGTAGATCCATCGAAATATATTGTCTTGAAATATATTTTTACATGGATGAGTTGTTTTTAAAAGAAAATTTTCGTCAGGATTTCGTTTTATCAATAATTTTTATATTATATAACATATTTTTCGAACAACAATTTAATTAAAGTTAAATTGCAATTCAATAATTACAATTTAAAATACATTTTAACTTGAATCGCTATTTAAACTTTCTTTTAAAATAATTTTTAATTTAAAATTATCAAATGATCCAGAACTTCAACTCTTAACTTTGCTTTACACAAAATTTTCCATAAATATTATATAATTATAAATATGTAAATATTTCAAAATTTTTTGAATTGTGAGTAGAGATTTTTTTAATAAAAACAAATATTGTCAATAAAAATACTTCTATTAAACAATGGTACTATCAATATTGTTCATTTTTTTACGAATTTACAAACACCCAAAGATTTATAAATCGTTTTTATTTCAAATTTGTTTATTCGAACTCCATAAACAAAATAATTTAAATATTTAAATTTTCAAATTGAAATTTGATAAACGTTACATTTACCAATGAAAAGACTCTTCTTTAAGATTTTTCAATACGGTAAATATAAAAAACCGATGATATTGCCGTTGTTTACATTATCGGGAATCGGCGGCATTTCATTTGCACTATACGAGCGATATCGAGCGCAATCGCGACCTATTATTACACCCGTATTCGCTCTGTCCTCAAATGAAGTCGAGTTTTTTTTGATTTACTGCAATATTCATCAATGCAATCGCTAATCGATATCATAATTAAATTTAATTAAAATATAATAAATTATTTTTAATGTAATTTAATTAAATAATTAAAATTTAAATTAATAATAATAATTAATTTAATATAAGTAATAATAATTAAATTTAAAATCGCATTGGTGATTATTGCAATAGAGCCGATTTTTTGTGTTTTGCCGATACTGTGAATTTCTGACTCGCTCACTCTATCGAACAGATCGAAGAGATCAATATACCGAGGAAGCGTAAATCTCGTGAACAAAGATTCATCGAATTTGCGACTTACGAGTGCAACAATGAGGTGTACATGACGCCGGCGGACTTTCTCGAATCGGTGACGCAACACCGCCCGCGCTGTTAATATTCTTTGATTTGTTTCATGCATATTTTCGATATTTTTTTATCGCTATAGATTTAATCAAACATTTTTTTTTAAAACCTTTTGAGCCTCAAATATAAATTTATTTGAATTAAATATCGAAATGAATTAAATATGAACAAGAAATGGAAGAAAAACACGCAAAATATCATTCTCGAGCTCGATTTTACTAATCGAACCTAAATATTTCTATTATAGTGATCGCTTTTATTGTTTATTTGACAATATTCCATCCTTTTATTAACTTACTTTCTATATATATGTGTATCCACGGAATTTAGAAACCTATTTTTGATGGCCATTTACTCAATCAATGTTCTCCAAACTTTGCACACTCACTCATTCTCGATGACATTAAATCTTCTTCTTCTTTGATATTAACCGTTGGGCCGTGGGTGCACACAATTATAAACAAGCCTTCGCCACATCTTTCTATTTGTAGCTTCTTTTCTCAGACATTCCATACTCAGTCCAGTTCATTCTTTTAAATCACCTATCCATTGCCTCTTTGATCTTCCTCTTGGTTTTTCTCCTTCCACTCTTCCCTCAATCATAACATTTGCTAGTGCTTGTTTTCTTATTTGATGACCGTAGAATTTCAGTTTCCTTCTATTGATTCTGGTCTTTTACCTAGTATTTCTGTCACTCTCCTCCAAACAAAGTCATTTGTCTTCTTTTCTTTCCACGTGATCTTCAGCATTCTCCTGTAGCACTTCATTTCAAACGCCTTAAGTCTATCCTTGCTCTTCTGATTTATTGTCCAACTCTCGCATCCATAGAGGAGTGTTGCCCAGACAATAGCCTTAGTGATCTAAGAACAAGCAAATAGTAAATGTTCAGCGACTCACAATAAATGATGATGTAAAAATTTGATCGAAAAAACTTTTTAAGATCCCAAAATGGAAAAAAAACGGAAAATTCGGAGTTCCCGAACAATATTAATTGCAAGATATCTACTTATAAATTATCAGTAGTTTATATTAATTTTTATTGTGTTTTTTTAATTAAAATTTTTTCAATTATATAAAACTTTGTTTACAAAGTAGAGTTCTGTCTGCATAAAGAATGGATATAAAAAAATAATTTTTTGATTTACTAGTTTCATATTAAATTGATATTTCTTTTCATATTAAATGTTGATATCAATTTCATAATTGAATTGACCCTTTAAGGGCGGCAGACGTATATATACGTTTTGCAATTTTTCTCAATGGACGGCAATCATTTTTAAATGTTTCTCACTTTTATTCATATATATTAGGTTGGTCGAAAAATAATGGCGGTTTTGGGACACAAACTTCAAAGACGTGCAAATTCACAGAAACAAAAGTTTATTAATCAAAGTATGAACCGTTGGCATCAATACATTTTTGCCAACGAGAAACAAGTTGTTTTATTCCATCAGCATAAAATGCATCGGTTCTCGAAGCGACGAATTTTTGGAAGGCATTTTGAGCATCATTTTGGTTTTGAAAATTATTTCACGTAGGAAGTTGTACAAATAGCTGAAAAAGTAGAAGTCCATTGCTGAGAGGTCTGGTGAATATGGTGGATGAAGCAGGGTTTCACAGCCCAACTCATTAAGCTTTTGAAGAGTCACTTTTGAAATATGAGGTCTAGCGTTATCATGAAGAAGGATGGGACTTTT
>MQRK01220578.1:0-14981 GCA_001938485.1 Girardia tigrina
TTTAAATATTTAATCAAAAACTATATTAATCAAAGAAAGATGATCACTGAAAATTGTTGTGAAGAATCTGTTTGTGTTGTAAATAAATGTTTGCATTCAAATTGTGATGTTGTTAATATATATGAAAATAATTATAATGTATCCATTATAATTATAATAAATCCAACAATCAGATAGTGGATTTATTCGGACATTCTACGCAAACTCAGCCGTAATTTGCAGATAAGTCAAATTTATCGCTTTTGACGTCGGGAATTTATGTTTCGCGAAATTCTCGCTGTCCATCTTGATTCGTGCGACAATGACAATGACATTCTCCGTCCAATACCGCATTATCATCGGACAACAACTATCAAATTACAGTTATTCGAATTCTTGAATTGTGTCGCAATATTTGAAATTTCAAGGTTGACATTTTTGATAATCCTGATTAAACTGCAGTGATTTCGAGCTTGGTGTAATTTATTGATACACTCTATCGCAGAAATACAAACAATATTTGCTATTAACCTTTTTCACTCCAAAGATTCTTTAAAAGGTAACTTCAATATAGTTCTTCATTGTACATCTTATAAAAAAAGTCAAAGAATTAATTGATAATTGCCAAACAACAGAGCATGATGGGACATTATATGTCGAAGTAATATAATTATATTGTTCCTATTCAATGCCTAAGTATTCGGTACCAGTAGAAATCCGCTGATTTTAGTCGCATAGGAAAAATCTACAACCTTATATCCTCATCATTTTTCTGTGACGCATCCAACCGGATTACTATCCATTTTGCCGGGTTTTCTGGTTTAGCCGGAACTGGAAATTGGTCTCACTGGGCACTCTCACCAGTGAATTTCCATCAAACTACCGCCACGAAAACCACTTGTATTGCGAGTTCACCAGACAAATGTTTAGTAACAGACTAAACAGGGAAAGAACATTTTTACAACAAATTCCATGAGTCAAAATTTCAGTTCACTAATTTTGACTTAGCCAGAAAGATACTTATTGTCGGCGAATGATTTGACAATTAATTATATTCATGACAATCTGGTGTCTATTGTATTCCTAATAAATATTATTCATCTCTTTATCTAATTATTCAATAAAGTTAATGGAAGAGGAAAATACACTCAATTTCTCATATCACTACAGTATAGATTGATTTTTATAAATAACATTCAGATAAAGAACTTGACGATCGATTTTTAAAATTCAAGTGTAACTTTTTGGAACTAAAATATGTGGACAAATATGTTTATATATTTTATACAAATTTTAACATGGATAGAAATCGAACTATTTGCGATCATCAGAGGGCAAATTTGATAAAGACAGTTTCTCAAATATATTATACATTCAATTGAATTGCTTCAAAACTTCTTTGAAAGTTTTATATTTATATTTTATCAAAAAAACGTGTGATGAAATTCGAAGAACGTCCACTACACCCGCAGTCCATGTTATTTCGAATGACTGTAACTAATGTTAAGGTAAGATTATGGAATGCAAGCACCGTTTTCAGATAAAATAAGAAAAAACAAGTTGGTCTAATTTCGGTAACTGGGTCAAACTAAATTGTTATAACAAAGTTAATTTTTATTGTTCAGTATAAGAAATTTTAGTAACTGAACAAAAACGAGTATTTGACGGCAAGTTCTCTTAATAGCACATTTTTTATGAAAAAATTACTTTAAAATGAAATAAAGTTTTTGTCAAATAACGGCTTTTCTACCTAGGCACATTTCATTAGGCATGATACAAATTTTACTTTTAGATAAAAGTAATTAGTTAATCAAAGTTTTTTTTCAAAACGATGCTTTATGCGAATAAATCGCTTAAAAATCGATTAACAAATTCACAATTTTTCAAAAATTTAATCGATTTGGAGTTGGTATTTAAGGTTGATACCTCCACTATACCACACACCAGCCGTCATAATTTTTCCACGATGAAAATTACATTTCATCAATTGGTTCGAAACCCAGTAAAATCAACACTAAGAGCATCATCAACTTGGAGAGAAGCAGCAACTGAACTCATAATAGGAATAACAAGTTCTGCTTCATTGTATATAAAGGCACGATTGGAATGTTCTAACATGGCACGAGTCGTAAAAATGGAATTGTAAAGTCCAAAAACGACAACAGAAACCATAATAAACATCAACCAAATAAAAAGAAAATAACAATTGCTATATTTCATTCGAATGTTTCAATATGAATTAATTTTTGATTTAAAAAAAATAATGGATAAATCATAAATAATATTTTTTGATACTAATATGAGGAATATTTGGAATATTGATGTTTTGTGTGTTGTTTGCATGTTTGAATGTTGTGTGTTGAATTGGGATTGTGCCTCTCCTAATCAGATGGATGATTAATATTTTAATTCTTATAATCTGAAACTAATTTATTCAAATTTAGATTTAATATTCAAATTTTTAAATTGTTATGATTGTAAATTTTAAATGATTTTATTAATTTTATTTTTGTAAATTTGTAAATAATTAAATCAAATTAATATTTTTAAATGATATTAAAAAGTAATTTTATTTTAACCAATAATATTTATAGTAAATAATTTAAATAAAATATATAGTTTCGAATTAGTTCAGCTTTTGGATGAGAAGTGTTAAACATTGATTGATGAATTTGAGTGAAACCAATATTATGGATTGTCATAGAGATGATCCAAATTGTGAATGTAATAAATGTTCTATAAAATGTGTCATTTTTCCCAACAACTAAGGAGTATTTTTATCAAATTTTATTGATATATTTTCATTTTTATTTTTCCTTTTTATTTTAATCGATAAAAAATTTATTGAAATTTAAGCTTTTGTTAAAACGTGTAACATTATTGAAAGTTTTTATTATATTTTTGTACAAATATCAGACCAACACACAAAGCAGAATTTTATTTGCTCAAAATATGCTCGCATATATGCTCAAAATAAATGATAGCATTATTCACAATCACATATTATTTATTTAAATATAAATTATCAAATTTACAATAATTATGAATAGTAATGAAAAAATCTATGAATTCATTCATCATTAATATCAAAAACACCAAGTTTAGTCAAGGTGTCACTCCATTCACATTCTTCATCAACAAATTCTGATGACCTAAATATCTCACAAAATCTTTCACCGTAAACGTCATATTTCGAAATATACCAGTCTTTATAATTACTCGATATTCCAGCCGAGATAATTGAATTGCGAATGCTTGAATTTTTAATTTCAAAAACTATTTTTGGAAAACATTTCCACCTTTTTTGCAGTTTTCAAAAATATTTTTAGATTTTGATATTTTTAATCTGAGTTTCTCAATAAACTCCAGGATTTTGACGAGCAACTTGATAGTTTTAGTAATTTTAAAAATTCTTTAATTTTTATTTTGATTTACCTAATATCTTAAATGGACAAATATTTATTCTCACTCAGGAAAGATTTCACTAGAAAATAAAATCCTTTTTAAATAAAAATCAAATTAAAAACAACTTTAAAATGACTCTCATATGGCTATTTGAGGCGTTCTACAGGTTTCTTACGAAGGAATTTGACTTTGAACAGCAAAATATATATGATATGACTTTGTCTTTAAACCCTTTGTTGATTATATCTCACCACTTCGGGATAAACCTGCAGGGCATCCCATCTCGCTTAGCTTCTCCAATGTTAATGTAAACATCAAGTCATACATATCTAAGAATAATATAGGGCTTAGGACTATTGATGACAAATTATTATCTGATTTTAAAATATTCCTAAACTCTGCACTCCCTTCAACCCCAGCCTACTCCGACCCTACTTTCTCCTCTGTCTTTTTCTTTACTCCAAAACATCCGACATTCCCGTCTATATCTGGTGCGTTCAAAACAAATGATAAACCCCTAAACCTAAATTTCTCCCAATTCTCCCATATTTCCATAAACTTTTATATTTTCACGTGAAATGATGGTTCGTGTTCCTGCTTCAATAGCGATGATTACTGCAGTATGATTCATGACTCCTGTCCACTCTCTTTTGCCTGTTCCCATCAATCCAAGATTATCCAAGTTGTCATGTGTGTAAACTGCTATTCACATAACTTAATTAATTCAATTCCCTAGCAAAATGTTGAAATCGCAATTTGTCCTTATCGCCAACACCATAAGGAAAAGTCAAAAAATTGCCTCCTAAAATGTCACCTAGCCTCTATAGACATTCAATTCTTCTACTTCTCTATCCCGAATCCTACTGTGAACCTTAAAGATAGCATCTCTGCCTAGAAAACCCTATTCACTGTCACCAATACCCCCCTTCCTCAAGGGACAACATTATGCCATTTTCATGAGTTTTTCAGTATCTCTGCCAAGAACTGCCTCAAAGGCTGTCACTTTTCTCTGACAAGAAAAACGCATTTTATGCCATTTTTTTCCACGCGTCCACCGAACACTCTACTTTCCTTGCTGATATCGAAATAGTTCTCCAAAACTGACCACTCTCTCATAGACCTTTCCAAACTCAACCCTGACCAGATCTCGCTTTTCTTGTCTGCATATCATCTAACCAAACATGTTAACAACAAAACAAAGTTCACTATTGAGCAGTTCCTTAATTTTTCCTTGAATTTCACAAAGGTCCGTTAGTTAAAATTGAATTTTCGATCAATTCAAACTATACTCCCTACAGATGAAAACCTCTAGTTTTCCTCCAGTAAAATAAAGACTTTTCTCTGTCTCAACTCTCCCACTTGCTTCTTATCTCCTTCCCTAACCACAAAATTAAAAAACGTAAAACATTTTTGAGAATAATTTGTCGTCCGGAGAAGTATGAGAAAATATATAAGAAAATTAATAACCATGAACTAAACACAATAAATCCACATTGATAAGGATTTTCGTGCAGAAATCCTTAAAATATCCACTACAAATATAAAGGTAGATATTAATGATGTCACTTAAACACAATATGATGAGGATACCTCCTCCATAAGAAATCCTGTGCCCAATACTCTAACTTTACTTCCAATATACTTCCAGTATACCAGCTGATAATAATTATAATCGTCAAACTACTATCAATAAATCTCTACCTAATTTATTCTCCACTGATGTTCTTTCATTACAACCTGTTAAAATTTACTTTAATAAAACCCCTAGAAGAAACTCCACAAATAACCTCACGCCTCTGCCACAGTGCACAACTGCTACTCCTAACACCCCTGTTAACCCTATTCCCATACAACATTAGCTCACTAATACCGATTACCGTGAACCAATCCAAACTGTGAAGGACAGGCTCACTCTAAAAATTTTTGAAACAATTAATTTTTAAAGAGAATTTTCTAAATTAAGGGAATATTTAAAATCAAAAGTTTCCTAAGCAATTATAATGTAAAAATATATCTTAATTAATTTTAAAAAGTTATTTTGGGAAATAATCGAATTTTAATTGTAGAGTAAAAACTTAAAATGAAATTAATTGGGAAATAATGGATTTTTAAATAATTGATTTAAAAGAAATATATAAAGACAAGGATAATTATGTTTGTACTAATTTTAAAAGTTATTCTAAAAAATAAAATAATGAACTTTGTTACCAGAGATGTAAATAAAAAAAAGATAATTTTAAATTTTAAAGTCAGTTTGAAATTTTGCAAATTAAAGATCTGACAAATACTTAATTCTAAACAGTTTCGTTAAAAAAATTAATTAAAACTTTTATCATTAATGTATCGTAATAATAATAAAAATTTGAAAATTACTGTAAAATACTGTAAATTATTTTTGTATTTAAATTGTATCTAAAACAAATTGTATTTAAAATTGTATATTTTTGTATTTAAAAGAATTTTAGGTAATAAAAAATTTTAAACTGAAATATTGATAATAAATAAGACATTAAAATCTTTTATTAAAAAAACGTTTTCATAAATAAAAGAAAATAACGTTAAACTAATTCTAAAATAATAAAAAATCATTTTGTTAATTTAGTAAAAATATGACTACAATAAATTATGTTGGTTTTAAATTAAATTAAATTGCAAAATAGTGGAATGTAAATTTTCAAAATAAAGAGAATAAAAAATTTCAATTTTAAAATAGCTTATCAGTATTTATAATTCTATATTTTTATATAAAAATTGGGTCATAAAGAAAACAAAGAAAAGTTCCTCGACAAAAAATTGTTTGAATAATTGTTATTTGTGATAGAAATAAAATTTGGTGTTAATGAGTTATAATTTTGATCAAGAACCCAACATTTCGACCATCGCCAGCAGCTCTGAACAACTAATTTCGAGGCTTATACCAAACAAATTTAGGCGACAAGATAATGTTGAAACATTTATTTCGGCTTGCGCATGATACTTCAAAGTAGTCAATGTATCGGAAAGTATGCAAGAGATATTGGTAATTGGTTTATTGTCACATGAACTCGTACCAATATAACTATTTCCATATTTTTTTAATCCAGATACGAGTCACAAATTATCGCTTTTTTGATTGTGTATCAAAAATAGGAAACATTATATTTATCCAAGAGTTTAATCAGATCTTAAGAGACTCATGCTTTTCTGTATTTCTTTTAATTTTTTCCCTTGTGAATTACATAGGACATAGCTCTTTTCCATTTGCCCAAACAGACAAACCTGATGTTATTCTCATAGACAAAAACCATGTTGACTTCATTATAACGTGTTTCATTCTAAATAAATCAATCGTCCGTGTTCGAGCTTCTTCAAAATAAACTACTTTTTCATTCATTAGTACTATTTTGATAAATCGAGAGATTTGATTTTGTTTGTAAATAATCCATATAAATATAGGCTCGATCTATTAATATTTTAATAGTCAATGTTGGGAAATTTGTTGTTCGTTTTACCGAAAGAGCATTTGTGACCATACCGCACGATATCCACAGGCCGGTTGCTTTTATATCAATATTGTTTTCTACTTTCAACATTCATGCCCGATCTGCTATATGCATTCTCCTGTCTTTTATTTTTTGTTCTAATCTAAATAATCTCATTCAACAATATTTCTTCAAGAGATCCGTGAATCATATTTAGAATCTTAAATGATTCTAGTGAAAGTAGAATTACACATTCATTTTGTTTCATATATAATCCGGTTTCATCCCTAAACATTTCCTTTCAATGAAAAGTGTTGATAAATAATAATGATAAAAAACTTCAAAACAAAAAAAATTTTAGTTTAAAATATTTATAAAGATATCTTTAAAGATTTTAGAGAAAATTTCTTAAAAGTTTTTTACAAAAATTCTTTTTTCTTTTAAAAAAATATAGATTTCTAGAATTTTCTATTTCATTACTACATCAAAAATTTAAGTAGGCTTTTTCCAGTATGTAAACAAGTTCAATTTTAAGACAACTTGCGATAATGACCCCAAGAAATGGTCATTCAAGTAATTTGGTCAGCAAGTTTTTTTCTGTTATCCTCATTTTATTACCCCATTTTATACCAGGAGTACCAGTAGGAAAGAATTAGAAATTAGAGCAGTATTTCATTTTTGTTTTTTTATGATCTCCTAAACTTTAATTGTTATTGGAAAAAAATGGAATTTAATTTAACATTTGATCGAATATAAAATTGTTTATTCAATTTGTGTTTATTCTTATATTGTCTGAGTAACTTTTTGATTTGGTGTCAGGCATGCAAATAAAATTTTGAATAATATAATGGGAAGGTTAGGAATTCATAGATAAATGCTCAAATTGAGAATAATCTATTAATTTTATTTTTGACTAAAAAAGCAACATTCATTTGCAACGAAGTCATAAAATCAAAAAAACCTGTTTTTTTAAATAAATATTTTATTCAGTGTATATTGAAATTTGTATATTTTGTTTTTTCCATATGTCTTATTTGTTTACTGATATCTACAACGTTTTTTAAGCACACCAAATGTATAAATATAAATGAAATAAATATGAAAATATTATATATGAACTAGTAACAATAGTAAAACATATAAATTTTTATATGTCAAATAAATTTTATATCTGTATATTTTCTTTAGATTTAAAAAATAACATTAGAAAAATATAAAAATAATTACAAAAAATAATTCAGCAATTTTGTTCACTCTTATTAAATAAACAAATGAGACAAAATAACAATTCAACTAAAATTATTTGTCTTGGAAATATATTTGTTTTGTATATTTACCATAAATATTAATATTAGTATATTTATCCCAGGCAAAAATTGAATAAATATGTTGAACTAAAATAATATCCTTTGTCTGAATTGATTTTTTTATGATTATATTATTATTATAATTATTATTATTATTGTTATCATTATTATTGTTTGCAATTTTTTAGTTAATGTTTTTAAAATTTTTGAAATAATAATTGAATTCAAAATATCATTTTAAAATTTAAAAAATCAAGAATTAAATAAAGTTATATTAACTATTATAAAAGTTCGTAAATTTAATTTAAGAAAATGAAATTATTTAATCGTCGGAAATAAAAAAAGTACAATGGATAATTAATACTATATTTATTTTTTTATAGCGGTTTGAGATTTATGAAATAAATAGTTCTTCCAAATTAAAAAAATTAATGAATTTAATTTCGATTAACTTGTTTAAATAAAAAGGATTAGATATTTTTTAGATAAATAAAACTTGAAAAACTGATGTCGGCTTTTAATATTGACAACGTGGAAGATGTTCCAAAAATATATAAGATGGCGGTCTTAGCGACGAGCTCGGACCAGTTAATTTCCAGATTAATTCCGGAGCATTTCAAACGGGACGATGATGTGGAAATATTTATTGCAAGTTTCAAAAGATATTTTAAAGCTGCGAGTGTTCTCGAAAGTCTGAAAGAGACACTGGTAGTGACCCTGTTTTCGCCGGAATTAATTCCAGCATATGAAATCGAGAAACCACTAGAGAAAGGGTTCGAGAACAGATTGCGGGAAGCATTTCAAAAGAAACGATCTCAGATGGAAGTCCTAAAAGACGCGGCAGAGTTTCGTAAAACTGCAAAGACAACAGCTGAATTATTTTCCAAAGCAAGGAAAATAGCTGATACGATGGCCACCTTCCAATGGATCGTCGATGAAATAGAAAAATGCCGGTTGTTAAATTTGAACAACGATAGTGAAACGAATAGAGAAATAAAAATAAGAGATAATCAAGAGAAGGAATAGATAAAAGCAATTATCAAAAAGATGGACGAAGTGAAGTCGGATATAAACCAGGTCAGTGCAGTAAGACCATATTATGTCAATACGGTTCAGCAGGACAATCAGATCTAAGTCAATATCCGTTGAGAAAGGGACCGGAAAGAAAACAGAGAACCTGTTAGATTTGCAACAAATTGGGTCATGGGAGATCCCAATGTCAGAAGAAACGAAAAGTGACATATTTCGGGTCACAGAGCAGAGAAATTCTATTCGAATTTGAGAGAGAATTCCCTCAAGTATAATAACTAGTGAAGACAATGTTATGGAAGAACGTACGACCAAATGCAGTTTCAATGAACGACAGAATGAAGAGTGAACCGAGAACAGGCAGAAGAGCGAATCAATATTCGGATGACTACAGACAAGGTAAAGCGAGAGGACGCCCGCTGGCTGTGCTAGAAATGGAGAATACAGAGCATTCGAGAAAAAATGAAGAGAACCAAGTGGACGAGGAACCAATTCAGGCGACGGAGTAAGTTTTGTAAATCTTAAACAGGATTGTAAATGTAGTATATATGACTATTATATTAAAATATTAATAAAATATTAACTATATAATAAATGATAAAAATATGAAAATAAATAACTCGTTAATAAATAATAACATTATGGAGGAAATACGACAGTTTAAAATAAATAGAAACGTAGACATTGATCAAAAGATGAAGACAGAGAATAATATTTACGACCATGCAGAATTGAAGGAGAAAATAATACGTTGGATGAAGAGTATATCGACAGAGAATTAAGTACAGGACACAAATATACTTATTACCTTAGAAAATAAGCAGGAGTAAATCAAGTATGATAGACTCCAAGGACGACCGAGTATAACAGTAATAATAGAAGGAAAAGAAATCGAATGTTCTTAGACACGGGAGCGGTTTGTTCAATATACACAACGGAGAAGATGTTCCAAAAACATCTAACAATTATTATTTTCATTATTATTATTAGTCATGGAATCAAAACAGATAATTTTAATGTAATTTATTGATTGCTAAATATTTAATCAATAATAACAAAAAAACTATCAAAATATACTATAATATACAACAACAATAATGTTTTGAATATAAATTCCTAAATATAATTTTAAATTATTTGCTGAAAATAATTTTTTTCTCTCGATAAGTTTGTTTTGAGCTTAAATGGTAAAACGAACGATTTAATTATTGACTGTAGATTTTAAAAACGACTAACGATTTTGTTGCCTAAACGATTTGAAAATTTCTGTGATAATTGCAATTTATTTTTTAGGCGATTCGAATTATTTAGATTAAAACGATTAACGAATTGAAAACCCTATCATTGATTACTGGAGCGGAAATTGATTTTATTGACCGAACATTTAGCCAGTGTAAGAGTAAAAAACAATAACAACAACGAAATATTTATTCAATGTAACTGCGAGATTTCAGTCAAGTCAAATCGCGCGCATTTATGTCCAGTAAAACAAAAACAATATCAACCATATTGCTACATTCCCTCTTCAGAGCTTTGATCCAACTCGTAGTCCCTCAAATAAGCAGGCGGCCCCCTACGCCGAGTCGATCGTCGCGATCCCGTTTCTTCATCTGACAACGTTAGATCGATTTCGTCGTCCGACAACTCTCCCTCCCGCAGCTCGACGGAACTCGAATCACTCCTTCCTTCATATGACTCAACGGCATCATCGGTCGGTACGCTCACTATCCGTATATCTCTCACGTGTCGAGGGATTCCGTCCACATCCACGCTAAAATTGGACTTCACGCCGGTTATTGTCCCTTTTTGCTACGTTTCAGAACAGCGAACATTTGGAGGTTTTACGTATACCCGCTCACCAACAGTGTAACCCACTTCGACATCTCGAACATTCGATGTAACTTCTCCCTGTCTTGATATCCTCCATCCATACCGGAACAGCTCCTCCTGCGGAGATGTCCTCTTTCCAGTTCAAGGGGCGACTTTATACCAATAAACGGCATCACATGAGTTTATGCCTGCTCTCACCATTGTTCTCTTTACTGTTCGATGCACCCGTCCGATCACGCCGTGGTTGCTCGGCTTCTAAGCGCATCGGAAATGCAACTTTACTTTCCACTCTGTACACAGTTCCTGAAACGTCTCAGATCTGAAAGCTTTACCATTGTATGCTAAAACCCCCTTTGGCAGCCCAAACTCGTAAAATATTTGACTGAAATGCCTTAATAGCTCCCCGTTCACCTCTCTCCAGATAGAATAACGCGAGCAACAGTCTATGATTGTCAAGAAGAGCTTCCCATTGTGATGCGTGAAATCCATCGCCAAGGTATTCCACACCTCGTCATTTGTTAACTGTCCCTTCTCGATCCGTACGGAATGCGGGTATATCGAATTACATTTATTACAATTCTGAATTACCCTTTTTATATCGTCTTTATTCACGTGGAATCCTTGTCCAAATTAAGATGCTGTAACTTCTCTCAACTCCAAAATGATGTTTTGAATTCTCTCGACGGATATCTGTGTCAGTGAGCTTCGTATGATTCGCCATCATTACAATCTCTCTATGACTCCGGTCTAACCACGAACTTCTTACCCGTGTTAAAGCGTCAGCTCTGTTTAATTCCGAGAGTATCCAAATCGGTTTCCATTTCACGTTATAACTTTCCAAGATCTTCACGATGGTCGTTAATCTCCTTCTGACTAACATATCATTCATTCCGGTTACTTTGTTCTTCTTTTCTCTGTGCAGAACCCCACTCAACCAGCCAAAGACAGATGCAAAGTCAGTAACGATAACCAATTCCCTCACTCACCATTTTAACGCCAAATTTATTCCCCTCACGACCGCCTCAAGTTCGGCAACATTGATATGTGCAAATTCAACCTCGCATCATACCCAACAGCTGTCCTCTACAATGTTTCCTGCAATCTCCAATACGCATCATATTGCAATTTTGCTCGCATCACACTTTGCCAGATTTCTCACTTCTCTGGACGTGCCAGACACCATTTACGGGATCATCATTCCTCACTCGTTGAATTGTATCTTCCAACATTGTTCGTATATCTTCAGATATTGTTTCTTGCCAACAATATTGATTGCATTTTTTTTATGAAATTTGCAGATACCCTCAACCATCCTGCGATTGGATAATGATTAATTAACTGTCTACACAACGAAAACACACCCTTTTTCGTTAAACGACCGATAATTTCCTGAACGGTCTTTCCTCTGGTCTACATGACTGTTCCATCTATCTCATAAATTTGTAGACCTAACAACTTCGATCCGATGAAATCCGACGTTTCTTTGCACTCCAAACCGAAACACTACAGATGCTCCACAACTTCTTCTACCGAAACAACTTATCCGTCTAGTAAAATTTCGTCAACGTAAATGCTGGTTCCGGAACGTATTTTTTCTTTGAGGCTCAACACACGTTCCAGGACTTTCGTCATAATACGTGGAGCCGACACCAAACCGAAACCTAGCCTTGTCAAATTGTATACGACTCCATCGTAACTTACCATCTGATATTTCCAAAGATTCTCTTTGAAGTGTAACTGCAAATACGCCTTGCGAAGATTAAATGCCTGTACATTTTCGGATTTCTGTCGCCATTCTCGGAGTTTAGCATCGCACGAGTCCAAATCCATCGGGTGTGACGAAATGAAGGGATTTAACTCGCGAAAATCAAGCACGGGTCTCACTTTATTTTTCTGCTTCTGAACCACAGCCATCAGTGGTATTAACCCTTGCTTTGTTTGATCATCACTTTCCACCAGTCATCCTTTCTCCATCCACGAATTGATTTCGTCCCTAAATCTCGTCCGTACTTCTGGATCTTTTATTGTATAAGAATCAATTTGCTTTGTCAACTTAGATTTTTTGCGACTGCATTTCCATTCCACTGTCCACCTTCCATGACTAAATTTTGCGCTAAAGTCTAAATCTTCAATGGATATCTCTTTTCTGCCTTCGATCTCGCAATCCTTTTTGCAAAAAACATCGACATACAGAAAGCCTCGAACAAAGCCTTCTCTATTTCCTCCTTCGAGTCATCGCTTAGGTTGTTCCACACATCATAAGCTGCTCCTCCAGAAGCATCGGAATGACTTCTGTTACACATTCCTTCGTAATTTTTGCGACGGTCGTTAATTTTTCCATCCAGGCCACCACATGCTAATTTTTACCGTCGAAAATTTTTATCGACTTAAGAATATTCGACATAAATCCGATGATAGCTTGTAAAAGCAAAAACAATAACAACACCGAAATATTTATTCAATGTAACTGCGAGATTTCAGTCAAATCAAATTTTGCACATTTATGCCCAGTAAAACAAAAACAATATCAACCATATTGCTTCAGCCAGTTTAAAATTTTAAAGAAATAAAGTAAATAAATAAAATCATTAAATAAAAAAATAAATAATTAAATAAATTAAAACAAACAAAAATAATAATCTTTAAAATTAAATAATTTAAAAATCATCACTTTCATATGGTTTTGTGATGGTATTCCTATTTGAATTTGAAATTTTTTATGCCATGTTGTTACTTTAAATTGTATTGTAAATTACAATTATTATTGCATTTAATTTGGAGAAGTATAATTGGTGTTTGTGTATTTATGTACATATGTCAATGGGCTAATCATCTGCGTTTATTTGTGTGTTTAATTGTGTTGTGTGAAATTGTGAATTGTTGATTGGGAGAAGTGGGATGTGTGTTTATTGGAATGAGTGAAAATATATCTCTGTCATTTTTTTAAAAGTAATGTGGTAATAATGACTTTAATCTACGTTAAAATAAAGTGAAAGAAATGTGTGAGTAAAAAACAAATGTTTGAACAAAAATCATAAAAAAATTTGAGAAAAAAATTACTTTCAATCAAAAAAGCGGTTTTGTGTAATTTGGAGCTAAAAACAATTGTAATATTGGTATAAAAAAGGTTAAATAAAAAGACAATGTTTGGTCAATTGAAAAAAGGGAAAATTTGTCAATTCGTGAAATTTAATTGTTCAAATAAAAAAATATTGATAAAACGAAGTCCGGATGAAAATCTTCTTTTAATAACCAAAGTCATCCATTTAAAAATATATTTTAAGACAATATATTTCGACGGATCTACCTTCATCTTCAGGTCACTAATTAATAATCAATTCACCTGTATATAAATACAAAAATGATGATTATGTAATCGATTGCATTAAAATTCTGGTATCACGTCAAAACGCCGCGAACAAAAACGCCGCGAACAAAAGCGCCGCCGAATTTTAGGAATTTTAGGAATAAAATGAAATAATTTGAAATGAATTAGGAATTTTAGTAATAAAATGAAATAATTTGTTATTAATTAGGAATTTTAGTAATAAAATGAAATAATTTGTTATTAATTAGGAATTTTAGGAATAAATGAAATAATTTGTTATTAATTGGGAATTTTAGGAATAAAATGAAATAATTTTTTATTAATTAGGAATTTTAGGAATAAATGAAATAATTTGTTATTAATTAGGAATTTTAGGAATAAAATGAAATAATTTGTTATTAATTAAGAATTTTAGTAATAAAATGAAATAATTTGTTATTAATTAGGAATTTTAGGAATAAATGAAATAATTTGTTATTAATTAGGAATTTTAGGAATAAAATGAAATAATTTATTATTAATTAGGAATTTTAGTAATAAAATGAAATAATTTGTTATTAATTAGGAATTTTAGGAATAAATGAAATAATTTGTTATTAATTAGGAATTTTAGTAATAAAATGAAATAATTTGTTATTAATT
>MQRK01220581.1:0-19887 GCA_001938485.1 Girardia tigrina
CCTGAAAATTTCAAGTCACCAGCACAACGGGAAGTGGGTGAAATTTCGATCGCAAGATTTGATCCATACAGACAAACAAACAAAGAAACAAATGAAACGTAATAAAAGCTTGTAAAAATGCACTAATATTCTAGACCCAATGTATCAATTAGATGAGGATAGATGGATCACCGTCTCGGATAGAAAAGTAGCCATATCACCAAAAAAATTAGAAATGACTGCTATAGACCGAAAGTTACAATTCCAAACATTCGAAGACTTAGAAAAAGGAGGACTATATTCGCAGGAAGAATTAGAGGATGCAAGAAGACAAATGTTATTTCCGATCCAAGTGCAAAAAGTTGTACAAATAATCGTGGATACTGTAACTGGAGGAAAACTATCTAAGAAACCAGAATTTGAACTATTATTATCACCTGATCCTTTCAAAAAAACTGCGATGACGACAAAAAAGTTATGGGGAAATTTTCAAGTACTAGGAAATATCTTTTCAGGATTTCTTGGAATTTTTTATATCGTGATGGCTATAAAACTATTATGTTCAACCTTGTTGTCATTCAAACAGTTACATGCCGTGTTTGGAAGAACGTGGAAACTACTCACATGTTTTTGTCCGTTTTTTGCTAAATATCTAATTACGACTAAGCACAATAAAGATATAAAAGGTTTGATAAGACATAAACAAACGGTGACAACAATTCCTATGGAAGGACCGAATCTCTCTCAGAATCCAAATAACAGGATATACGAATTATTACCAGATAAACCTTGCGAGGATGGAGCATATAAACAACCAGAGGAAACATTACAAAATATTCAAACTGAAATGTGGAGAAAAGAACAAAATCATTTCTCATTTAACCAAATAGCCGTTATCGAGGAAATTAATGCGTTAAATAAAGATGGAACTCAAGAGAGACCAACAGCTCAAATTCGAATAAATAAAAAGAAAATAATAGCCTTTATTGACACAGGAGCAGCCCCATCACTTATAAAATGAAATTTTTATCAAAAGAGCAAAAGACTTCTTTAACCAGTCATACATTAAATACAGAGGGTAGAATAACCATCCCTGTTCAAATGGCAGATCAAGAAATTCAGACTGAATTCTACGTTATAAAACAATTTCCGCATGATTGTCTATTGGGAATGAATTTTCTAACTCAGTTAAAGGGATATTCAATAGATCTCCAAAACAATCAATTAATTAATCAAAAACAAAAGATAAAAATTCTGAAAGAAGGACAAGTTACGATTGGGAGAGAATTAATAGTTCCACCCAGGAGAAAAATGTACTCAATTGAAAATGTAGAAATAGAAGATAATAAAGGAGATTATATATTCATTCCGAAAGATATGCCTGATCCAGAAATTGAAATCGCATCTTGTGTAGTAATACCAAGTGATGGAAAGGTACCTGTACGATTAGCAAATTTCTCGAATAAAACAAAAAGGTTTAGAACCGGAACGGTTATCGGTAAAATTCAAAAGGCGGAATTAGAAATAAATGCACTAAATATTACAGAAAATGGTACAAAACCCGGAAGTCAAATCTTACACCACGTTATTAAAGGATAATTAATACTTGACAAAGCAACAAAAATTAGAATTATCGAAAATATTGGAAGAATATAGTGATGTTATGGCAACTCACGAATTCGATTTAGGTGACGTACGAATAGTAGAGCATTGTCACGGATTACGTGATAAATATCTCATAGGCCGAGCAGACGAATATGAGGTCATTGCAGAATTGCACAAAAATTTATACGGAAATATTCTTGTCGGCCATGACCTCCAAATGGAAATCAGGGGGTTGGCCATTCCAACTCATATCCTTTTAGGTATCCGCGACACCGCAGCAGCTAAAGTCTTTAAACAGATGGGTCTAAAGAAGAGTAATAACGGTAATTTTTATGGCTTAAGGTCCTTGGCTTGTGATATCATTAACGAACGAATTCAGGTACGCATACACACCTCGTTCGAAGACACACAGGCTTTATTAAGAATATACCGAAAAATTGAGAATAGTTGGATAGACACATTGTCCCCTACCTCTGCTGCACAACTGTTTGAGAATTCCCCCTCTCAAAGAAATGGCCCACCCTCGTCTACAGAAGAAGAATGGTTGGATACCAATTGTTGGAGGATGGCGAAAGCTCTCTCTGACGTTTCATCTGTAACTTCTTTTCATTCCGCCAGAGAAGACCTCGACACTCAGGAAGATGATTTAGATCTTTTTGCACCGCTTGATGACTTCGAGTACGAGTTACCTCCCATGGATACGAATGAACATCCATTGTATGTACCTACAATGGAGAAAGAAATGCCTTCGCCGCCTCACCCTGACCAGATTAAGGTCCAATCGGGAGCACGTTTGTCCGTTTTTGAGAGGCTCATCCCGAAAGTCGTTGAAACACACTATGAAGAACCGTTGATTATCCAGACGAAACGTTGGTCACGGGGTACCTTGGGGTATCACCCAGAGAAGGTAGCGAAGATTGTTTCACCGTCCCATGTTCAGTCTTCTTCCTTCACCTTGATTCCGCCTTCAGAAAGTATTACTTCCCCCTACAGCGTCTCGCAACTCCACCGCACATCATTGATCAATCGATTCATATTATCAAGGGAAAACCAAATTTCAGATGTGATGAGGATATCGTACGGTACCATCGTTGGTACCGACAACAGAAAGGTGGTCCTAACGCCACCCCACCCCCTCTTCAAAAGGTCGACATTGACGAGCCCTATCGTCGAACCCTGCTGAACACGAATCTGCCGTGGTTCACGTCTCCCGCGGAAGGAAGAGTCAACAATTCTCAAATGATTATCAAACAAGAACCGAGAAACTATATTGATCCTTTCAGTGAGCTGTTATTTGATCTGACAGAGGACGATTGAATATTATTTGATTTATTTTATTTTTTGCTTTATTTTATGTTGGTATTTTATTTTATTAATGCATTCTATCTGTATCTTGTTATCTATGCTCGCTTCTTTCGTGTGTACATGTTTATTTGATTTATCATTTATGGGGACATAAATTTTATTGCTCCCCGACGAATGTTGAGTATAAATAATAAAGTATTTAATAAAAACAATTTTTGTTCTAATTAACAGATAAAATAAGATTTATTTATCTTGTTACCAAATTAAATATAATTTATATATAAATAAGTAAATTAGAAAAAAGGAAAAGGATAAATAATCAACAATAAAATAAGAAGTATTTATCATGGAAAGACAATTAAATTATTTTTAAAAATAAATAAGAATATAAAAATAAAAAGAAATGACTATAAAAGAAAGAGAAAAAATAGAAAGGTCACACAAAAATATTATATATTAAAAGGTTAAAGAATAGATATTTTGAAGTTTAAAAAGCGTGACGGAAATTTAGAAGCGTTTAGCTACGTATTTTTAACAAGACGTGTGGTTATAATTTCTATCTAAAGACCTACACGAATTTGAATAATATAAAAAGCGATCGTTGGAAAGGATTGATTAAAAAAAAGTAATCATTGAACAGAAGTCAACTCATTGAAGGTTCTAGAAGGTGCGAAATCATATATAAATTATATATTTTTGTAACATATTTTTATATACTTTTAAAATATAGGAAGTAAGTGAAGTATCGCTTCTTCCTCTACCTAAATTATAAATTCATAAATAGGTTAAGTTACTTTAAAAGAATTTTAATTTAAACGTTGTAAATCTTGTGAATAACAATAAATATTTTTATAATAATCGAGTCTTATTGTTTTGATTTTCTATTTAATTCAAATAATCACCTTATATCCCAACAATTTTATAGCTTTTTTTAATTTTTTATCCAACATATGCATAATTATATAAAACTAATAAAATATGCATTAAAATCTGTAAACATAAAACATATACGATATATTTTAATTCAGCAATTATCATTTAGACCATACTCGTTCTTGTGAGATTATATGTGGTACTCATGAATAAAGAATATACTCAATAGCAATATTTGTATATATTCACTATAAAATAAAAATAGAATTTATCAATATACACAGTAACGATAAAATTGACAAAATTATCATGATTAAAATTATAAAAATGATTTCAAAAAAATCTGAATTTAAATCAAAATTTTCAAATTTTAATAGAAAATCAAAATCGAAAATCGCTAATAAAAGTAAAAAACTCAAATCAAAATAAAAATTTCAATTTATAATGAAATAATCTCATTTCAAAATGAAAATTTCTCAATTTAAAATGAAAAAATTGCAATTCAAATTGAAAAAGTCTCAATTTAAAATGAAAACCCTATAAATGTTTTTGTAGTGTGAATTTCTCTCACTCTTCCTTCCATTTATCCTTCATTTCTTTTATATTGTCTTCTTACGACATTTAATTTTATTTCTTATTTTTTGTTGTGTCTGAGTCCAAAATTATTGATTTTTATTTATGTTTATTTCTTTATTATTATTATTTTATTTTTTTACCATGTATGGTTATGATGATTTTTTTTTGATGTCGATATTTATTTTTGGTTGATCAGATAAATTAATGGAGGTTTAGTCTTTATTTGAAATTATAAAATTTGTAATTAAAATATCTCAATTCAAATAGCCCATAGCAATATGGAATATTTGAATTTGAGATTTAAAAAAGCATCAATAATTCATTGATTCACAAATCTCAAATTTATTTTAACCGTCATTAATTTAACCATCATAATTATTTATTGTAATTTAAGCTTTGACATTCACTGGTTTTATTTTTGATGATTTGCTGAATTGACACTATATTTGTTATTACCGTGACATTGTTGTGCTATTATTTCGACATTAATCATCACCTGTTATCTGACGACAATCAACAACGAACCCTAATTGATATAATCCGATATTAAAGAACATTCAAGTTTTCATCCCAACTCCGGTTGCGATTGCTTAATAATTTTTTAATTTTGTGTATAACATCGGTTCGAATTAAAAGTTTATAGTTAAATTGAGTTTTGTATTTTTTACTAGTTAGTTGATTTTATCTTTACAAAAAACATTATTAAACAGGTTCATCAAATAACATCTAGTTTGGTTATCCTGGTTAATTTTTCTTATAATAGTCAAAATAACAAATTTGTTATTTTTACAGTTTTTATATGATATAATGATTTAATTTTTTTCATCGATAAAATACATTGTGAAATTAATTATGAATTTTATTTTGTTAAATATATTCATTTTCATTTATTGTTAATTTTTTAAATATATTATAAAATTATTGAAAATGGAAAATTTAATTATGAATAAAAATTACTTTTTTTTCAATTATGCTATATTAAAATGAAAAAATTTGGCTTTTTAAGGTTTCAAAATATTTTTAACTCCAATCATTTATGCCGCACTTTTTCCATTTTATCTAAGTAATGCAATTAGTAGTGTATTTTAAATAAATTAAACAGAAATATAGAGCTTCCTATTTATACTATTGTCCCATAAATTTATATTTTCAATAATATTCTAATAATAATAATAATATTTGAAAAAACAAATTTGTTTTAATAATAACTATTTGACGAATTTAAAATTGAATTTACTCGTGAAAAATGTCATCTGATAATTTTCAAATAGACAAAGAAAACGTCACATCGACTCCGAAAAAGTATTGTATTTCTGTTTAAATGAAATAATGAATATTTTAATATTCTTTTTTTAGATCGAATAGTGTTAGAAAGAGTTTCGGTAATCCGCGACAAATTCTCAACACTTCCTCGAGAACATTGGATCGAGACACAGTCGACGGTTTAAATGATAAATTGAGCAATTATATCGACTATGTCCGATCAGTTGAACATTTAAATGAAACTTTAAGAAGAGACAAAGATGTTTTGATCGAATCTTTCGAAAAAGAAATCGCTGTCATTAAATCGACATATGGAGAAGAAATCGATTCATTGAGAAAAGCGCTCGACGATGTGACGACCCATAAAACGACTTTGGTGTTCGATAATAAAAATTTGTGCGAAGAAAACGAGAAATTAAACGCCAATTTGAAGGTTCAAATCAAATCTTTTGCCGCGTTGAAGAACGATTATGCGGAACTGGAAGAACAATTCAACAAAAATCGGAAACAAAGTGAACAATATAGCGAACTGAAAGAAGAACACGAAGAATTGTTGAGGGAACACACGATAACCGCCAGTAAATTGAAAGCCGAAGTTCTGAAACGGGCGGAATTAGAGAACAGAATCATTACTCTGACAGAAGAAATCGAGTTTCACAAGAAAATCAACAATAATGTCCCCAGTGGCAATTGTGGAGATCGGAAAATCACGGACGAGAATCTCTTGTCTGAGGAAGTCGATTTGAGGGTTGCCGAAGAAGTCGAGAATATCAAGTTGCAATTTAACGAAGATCTCGAAGAATACAAACGGTATTTGGAGGAAAGGTCCCAGGAGAAATTCGATAATTTAAGTAAAATCAACGAGAACACAACGACGAAATGCGCGGCGCTCTATTGCGACATTAAATCGTTGAATAGTCAAAACGAAAATTTGAAAACGGAATTATTCGAGAAAGACAATAAAATCGATTGCCTGAATAAACGAATTACCGGTTTCAATAACACGATCTCGAATTTGAATAGAGACCACGAGAACCATGTCAATTACATAACGGGCGATAATCTGGCACTGAAGAGGACTCTCGAGTCGAAAATTAAGGAATTATCCGATATCAGCAATGAAAAAGCCGGAATGGAGAAAGAGTTGGATATGTTCCGAGCGCTTTTGGAAGGAGAACAGAACAGATACAATAAAAACGATGTGACTTTACCGAAACGGAGGAAGTTAAACAACGACACCGGCGCCAAGGAGAGCAACATTAACTTCAATATCGTTGCTTGGTCGAATGAGCGAGTGAAAATGTTTTGTGATGAGAAATACGACGGTCGATACATTCAAATATTGAACGATACTGATGGCAGTGTCAATGTCAATGAATGGAAGATCGAAATATTTGGGGACAGTTTCCATGACATCTATACCTTTCCTGATCGATCGATTAAGCCGAGAACGATTTTAAAGGTGTGGAAACGCGACGAGATTGTCGCTGATGATGATGAGAATATCGTGATGAACGTCGACCTGCCGTTGGCGAATGTGCTCACTTGTAAACTGACCAATGACATGGATGGAGTGAGGATTGATCGATCATTATATCCGCTTATTATTGATTCTTTGTGATTTAGATCGAAGCGACTTTTGAATTGAGAAAGGAACTGAAGAAACGAAAATTTCTCAAAGCGCATACGAAAAAGAACGACCCCAACAATCCAGAGGTTTGATTTTATTGATTATATTATTGATCTGACTTTCTTTTCCTTTGTAGAAATGTTCCGTTATGTGAGATGTATCGACGTTTTATGTGTCAATTAATGTATTGAGCGATAGCCGTTTGTGTATTATAAATATATATTTAATTAGGGATTTTTGCTTTGTTTTTATCGATTTGTTAAAGAACTTTTGTTTTCTTTTCAATTTTTTTAGTGTCATTATTATTTTTTATCCGTACATTATTTCTAATTAAATTTGAAAATTAAGTTCTCTTTTATAAGATAGGTACACAAAATTAATAAATCACCTTATAACAATTCAATAAAGAATAATGACGTGTAATATTATTTTTAAATTTAAGGCTGTGTGATTTTTAAATATTTAAAATCTTTTTTATAAAATGCATAGTTTATAGCTCATTTTATAAGATGGGTTAAGAAAATTAATGAATACATTTTTATAATTTCAATATAAACTAGGTATGTACCTGTTTTTACCCCGCCATTTTTTAAACTCCCGTAAAATTCTACCGGTTTTTACCGTGTTTTTCTTAGCTTGGTTTTTTGTCTGTCTGGAACAAATCTTGCGATTGATTTTTCGACCACTTTCAGTCATCCAATTGAGCTGAATATTTTTATACAGGCTTGCTTCCGATGACAATACAATATTTTAAAACATTTACTTTACGGATGTACGGAAAAAATTAATAAATTGAACAAATATTGTGAAAATCAAGTGATAATTAAGTGTAGAAGTATTAAAATTAGGTTTAAAAATTATTTTGAAATAAAACTTGCTTTTATTTAAATAAAACTTTGTTATTTTGGTTTTATTATCATTTCTGTTATTCGAAATCAATCGAATGATTTGAATTCCTAAATGATCACTAAATAATTTTTTTTCTAGACATGTGCGAAATTTTATACCTAACCAAAAACGTGGGACATAGAAATGATCGATTGTTACTAAAAAGCAGTAAAGAGGAAATAGCAGTTACTAATAGCAGTAATTCCGACCCACGTTTTTGGTTAGGTATAAAATTTCGCACATGTTTAGAAAAAAAATTATTTTCCTCTTTTTAGTGCATTGGTATTGCTTGAAAAACGTGGATGTTTTTATAAAAAATTTTTTTATTAATAATATTATTTGATCAGTATTTACAAGAATTAAAAAGTAATTCGTTTATAAAAAACAAGTGATACTAATCATACAAACACCGTGCATGGACTAAAATGTCCATACTTATGAAAATTTTATAACTGTGAATGAAAATCTTTGAAAATGCTTTAAGCAGTGTAATCATTGCGGTCCCGGACTTGAAAGTGCATTTAGGTGATCCGATTCTTGTCCATATTTATCTTGCAAGGGGTTTTGATTAGTTTTTTTAACTGATTTAATGTGTTTTATTTTATTTTAAATGCATACACATTGTTTATCGAAAGTTTTCCTGACTTGCAAGTAGACGACAAAAGGCAAATCTACTCCAAGAGATTTTGTTTTCTATTGATTGCATCGTTCAGTCATCTTCATCCTCGGCTTTACCATCATCATCATCAATGACACAGGGGATATCAATATCAGAATCGAGTTCTCGTAGTAAACAAGTATTACGCGGAAGATGCAAGAAATGTTATCACACAGCAGTCGATTATGAAACAAAGCATAAAGCCAGCAGAATTAATTCAAAATGTTGTCACTGTGACTTCTTCGTTTGTAAGAAACATTCGAAAATCGAGATTGTTTGTGAAAATTGTGAATTGGACAAATCAGATTAAATATACTTAAAAATTAATTTGAATTTGTTATTTGAAACAAATTTTTTTGCTTCTTTTTCTTTGATTACTTTTATGGACATATTTGCATGGTGTAATATGTGTAATACATTACAAGACACCGCATATTTTTCTTTGCGAATGTGACGTGTTTTTTTATTTGTATATCTTTTACATACTTGCTTTTCCTTTTTATTTGGTACGTGTGTTGTTGGTTGCTGAGGCAGCATTTGTTTATTTATTTCTTTAGTTTTTTTTGATGTTGTCGACATTTATTTTTGTGTTTTTTATTTACGAAAGTATTTTTTTCATTAATATAATACAATATTTTACAATATTGTATATGAGCATAAAAATTTGAAATATTGAATCAATAAATTGATCATAATATCAAATTCAAGTTAGAAAATTATTATTTATTTTATCAACTTACCTTACAATTTCAATACTCAAGCGCGTATACCTCTGTTTTGGGTTTTTGGAGGTCTATTAATCGTCAAAAGAATATTAAACCACAGCAACATTCAATCGGATCGACCGCAGAACGCTAATACCACTCCTGCGCATTAATATCTCGATTTAAAGCGTATTTACCGGTAAATATACGATATCGTGACCGTGTAAACCCGTGAACACCAGTTGATCTCATTCCAATTGCTTTTGAAAAAAAGGCCAAGAAAACAACTCTGGGTGGGTATTCATTTTCTACGAGTTTTGATTGTTATAGTTTGACAATTAAATATCATTTCAATATCTGAGTTTTTTGTTATGAATTGATTAAATATATAGTTAAATATATAGTTTTTAATAATTCGAGTAATAAAAATATATTTATTTTATAAAGAAAAAAAATTGATTATAATCAATGTTAAATAAAAAATATTTGACTTTTCAATTTTATCTGGATATTCTGTTTTCTTTGTGTCAATTTTCTTTACTGGAACTTGAGATTCTGGAATGTTGTTTAAATGTATAAAAAATGAAATCAAATAAATATCAAATGACCTTCAGTAGTTCTTCGAACGTTTTATTGACAGATAAAACCGGTATCAAATTACCGGAAGCGAATTTAGTCGGTCTTGCAATTTTTTCACGAAATTTTTATGAAATGGCAGAAAAATTACAATTTCAAACGCTTCATCCATTCAAACCGTCATCGACTAAATACACGAAAAACATCCGATATAATGCAATCGATTGTCGGGCCGGATTACTGGCGTCGATCGCCAACAACGATGTGAATTTCTGCTATATCTTATCGTATCGTACATCGATAAATATGGTCGATGCATCCAAACATGCATCGTTAACGATGCATCGAATATCCTTCGTCGTTAAACGCTGCATCGAAAGACTGCATACCTTTGTTATCTAACATATAATGAAATCACACCTTTATTCACAAATACAATAACTCAACAATATATTTACTATAATTTTAGTTTTTAAACTAATATTTTCAAAGAACTTTCGAGTAAAATTCTATTTTCAGTAATTTTCATTGATCCCTTTTTTAATTTTTTGTCCTAAAAAAATTAATAGGACCATTTGGTAAATAATAATTAATAAATAATAATAAATTAATAAATAATAATTAAATAAAAAGGAAAAGATAAATAATTAATAATAATAAATTAAATAATTAATATTTGTCTAAAATGTTAGTTTGTTTGGTGGCTTGTTGGTCACGCTGTGCTCCAAATACGAAATTGCGGAGTAACAGGTGCGACTACACGTAAGGAAGTGGTCAATTTGGATAGCCGGCATCGAAACGGTTCCGTCGGTGCAGTGCCTTCACCGAAAGATGCCGGGAAGCCGACGAAATCGACCGACTGTTAAATCAACACCGAATTTGAAATAATGAATTATAATAGACACGATTAAAAATTAAAACAGAAATTTTTCAAAGACGAAAATTCAGCTTACCCGTCATATATGACAGGTCTTTTTCTAGTATCTTAATAATAATAATAATAATCAATTAAAAATATTTAATAATAATGCATTAATAATAATGAAAATAGATGCTTTTTTAAACAAATTACGTTTTTTAACGTAACAGCTTAAATTTAGCTTTTAATGTTACATCTTGTCAAGGATAGAAATATCATTAAATTCTTTGTTTTTCGTGCTGAATCAGCATTGCTGATAACAATCAACAAATACTATAACTAGTTGAATATAACATGTTATAATATCTGCTCTCTTACCATAACCGATAAATAAAATAACCAGTTCAAATATTGCCTCTTCTATTAAGTGATTTATGATGAAAAAGATGCTCGTACATATAAAATTTCTAAAAGAAAAAACGAGATATGTTTGTAAGTTTTGAATGAAGTAGGAGAAACTTATCAAAGATATCTCTTATCCGTTAAATGTGAGTATGTCTTTCTGAATTAATGTCGTTTGATTAAGTGGTCCTATAGTTTCATATTACTTCTTCTTTCTGAGTTTTGTGAATATCGGAGGTAATGCGTCATGCAAATATTCCTGTTTGAGAAATAACCTTTGAGACAAAATGTGCGTCAAACGAATAGAATTTCCATTAAGAATCGAGTACCTAGAAAATGAGATTGAGATATACTGAAACTCATTTATGCAAACAATTTTTTGAATCAATGTATCATAATCTGAATAAATTTCGCTAAAAATGTCTACTAATTAATTTCATCTATTACAGCATCTGTGTTGAAACATGCAAACCTAATCGCTGAAAGCTACCAGGTCTCCAAACATTGACTTTCTCGGATTATTATAGGAATCCTCTGAACTTGTTTTAAATTGCACTCTTTTGCTACTTCTGTTAGAACCATTTCAACCTTTGTGCTTTTTATACTATTTCACAGTCAATTTTAACGTATTAATATCAGTATCCCGTTCGTTCGTCCCGCGTTTGTTTATCCCAAACCCTTTCAACTTGCGTTCGATCATTCCCGTTCGGTCTTCATAAATTTATTTTAAAGGACCATCTTTAATAGATTTACCTTTTTTGGTTTTTTAAATTTATTTTTTTTCTCTTCTTTTTTTGTGTAAGATAACATATAAGCACGACATTTAAATATAAAATAGTTACATATATTGGGTTAGCCAAAAAGTCATTGCGTTTTTGAGTATGTCCTAATAAAAAGCTTAAAAATATAAAACGATGTGATAAAATTTAAATTCAATTATATATTCTGAAACATTAATTTTCAGACTATGTTTATACAAAATATTAATTGATTTTGTTTTAATTTATTACTTTACCGTCAATTCGAAATGGAAAATCAAAATGAGCATATTCGTCATGTTTTGTTGCATTATTTTCGCAAAGGGAAAACCGCTGTGCAAGCTCATAAGAAGATATGTTTTGTATATGGTAGTGACTCATTAAAACTTCAACAGTGTCAATACTGGTTTTCTAAATTTTGTTCTGAAAAATTTCATCTGAATAATGCACCACGCTACGGTCGACCAGTTGAAGTTGATGGCGACAAAATAACAGCACTGATCAAATCTAATCCACATATGACGACAAGAGAAGTTGCAGAGACTGGAAAAATCAAAATCAAGTGTTGTAAGTCATTTAAAGAAACTTGGATTCGTCAGTAAACTCGATATGTGGTTACCACATGAACTGAAAGAAATTCATTTGGGGAAACGTATAGACATTTGCGATTCCATTTTGAAGCAAGAACAAAGTGATCCATTTTTGAAGCGCTTGATTACGGGTGACGAAAAATGGATTGTTTAAAACAATGTAGAACGCCGATGATCATGGACAAAACGTGGGGAGCCTCCCAAATCGATTCTAAAAGCAAAAATTCACCAAAAGAAGGTTATGTTTTTCATCTGGTGGGATTTTAAAGAAATTCTGTTTTTTTGAACTCCTTCCGAGGAATAAAACCATCAATTCAGACAGATATTGTGGTCAGCTGGAGAAATTGGCTCATTCAGTTCAACAGGAACGTCCTGAATTGACAAATCGAAAAGGAGTTGTAATTCAGCATGATAACGCAAGACCACATACAAGTTTGACCACTGGCCAGAAACTCTTATAACTGGGTTGGGAGGTTTTGCCGCACCCACCGTATTCTCCAGACTTGGCCCCATCGGATTTTCACTTATTTATATCACTGCAGAATTCATTAAACAGAAAAAACATTCGCCAGTGATGATGACATCAAATCGTTCCTAGACGGCTTTTTTGCTGACAAAGGAAAAAGTTTTTATGAATCAGGAATAATGAAGCTACCGGAAATGTGGAAGAAAGTGATTGAAAATAATGGACAGTATATCGTGTAAAAATATTTGTGCATCCATGTCATTTTTTGATAATAAATATTTTAGTAAAAAACGCAATAACTTTTTGGCCAAACCAATACATCCTAGAATTTAATTGAAAAAACATCTTTATCTTATAAAAGAAAATGAAGTACAGCAGAGTACAAAAGTTAACGGTTAGAAGTGTTGGGTATAAGGACAGATATTATATTTAATTAATTTTTTCAAACACTCGAATTTTTCTATTTTCTCTAAACAGATTCCTAATTGTAAGTTCAAATTACACTTCCTAACTCTTGTTTATTCTTAATAATTCAACTAAAAACATAGATTTAACCTTACAATTAATATACTGAATAGTTAAGTTCAATTAGGAATCTGTTTAGAGAAAGCAGAAAAATTCGAATGTTGGAAAAAATTAATTAAATATAATATCTCTGAATCGTAAATTTCTACATTTGATAATTTTCCTTTCGCTCTGACATTCGTTTTTCTTTGATAATTATTCACGAATCTTTTCGTCCAAGATCTGACTCGCAATAGCCACTCCCAGATAGAATATGTCCCTGGTTCAAAACAATTTACCTTCCAAAACGAGTTGTTTTCAATCAACATAGTAGTTTCTAATTGATCTTCAGACGAATTGCCTGTCTCATCAACCAAAGACAATTCAGTCTCACAGTAATCTATGTCAAATTCATTTTCCTCCCCAGTCTTCACGTCAGAATCAATATTATCGTCTATTTCCAAAAATTTCGATAATAAATTTTCCAAATCCATTTCTGCAGAACACGGAACCAACCCCTCGTTCTCTAGTCTGTTTCATAGGTGTCCAGCTGTTGGAATGGGTTCACTTATCGTATTTTGTGTCATGACACCATATTTGTGCGTTTTCGTCAAGATAACTACATTAGCATTTAGTTTTTCAAGTGTTTGTAACTTTTAAAGCTATCTGATAATCGAAACCACTCATATTCCATATACAGATCTTATAACCAAAACGAATATCTCGCATAGGGGACACCGAACCTGTTTCCCCTTAGCCTGAGATCAAATTGTTTTGCTAGCGATCTTAGAGTTCTCAATATCTGTCCAATTTTTTGATGTATTGGATTTTAAGGTTCCAACTCACGGTATGCAGGCCCTTGCTGAGAAGAACCCCTTCTCGAGTGTATCTGTTATCCAGGACTACGAAGAGAATGCACTGAGTAGGTGAAAAGTATATAATCATACAAGCACATCTCTCACAGTCCCGGGAATTCGGTTAATAATCCTAATCCCCTTTCCATTTTTTGCCCTATTACTGCATCACAATCCCCAGATCGCCTAGGTGGAAGCCTTGTCGATCCATATTTAGTGTGAGATCCTATTATTTTGCGGGCGATCTCAGCGTTCTTGATTTATGTGATGACCATCATTCCTTTAAGATATTAAGACAATGGCTTTTTAGGATGTTCTGGGACACTGATAGTGCCGCCATCCCGCTCCCCCAGGTGGGGACCGTCACGGTACTACTCCACCTGGTAAGGTATCATCACAACATTGGTCAATCCGATTAATTCATTGAATATCGTAGCAATGCGATCACATCATCCACCATGGCTTCATCTTACTTCACAACAATGATGTCGATCAGTACCATGGCTTTCACACTCAGAATAATAGCTTATCCTCGTTAGTAGATTGCAAGCTCAGGGATACTTCCATTTTATTGCAGTAATTTCAGGGATCAATTAAATAAGTAGCCCGTGCAAACTAGTCAGACATACTTCCACGAAAGAGTCTGTGTAAATTAGATAAGTTTGACTCCGCTTCTAGGCTAGTGCCTGAAAACTATCCGAATTGATTTACGTAAAAAACAGTTCATTTAAACTTAAAGTATTAAACAAATGACATAATGATTGGACCCCAATTGACAAATTTTCTATTCATACTATTCTAAGAAATAATTGCACAATTACGTAATGTAAACTACCACATTAATACTCAAACTTCCCGTTTAGAATGTGAAAATATCAATAAAAAAACTGATAAACAATTTTCGAAAGATGGAAATATTTTGTTATAAAAATCAAAAAATATTTCATCGACCAATGAATAACTTCCAGAGTAGATAAACCACATTGATGTTAATCAATAGACCAGTTCAACATTAACCGATCTAATTTTAAAAAAATATTTCATTGTAAAATAGTTGATAAAATTGTTTTTAAAACTTAATAAACATCTGTCGTTTAGTATTGATCTTTCTCTTTTAATTGATCCTTCTATTTTTAATTGATTTTTATTATTATTATTAAGATACTAGAAAAAGACCTGTCATATATGACGGGTAAGCTGAATTTTCGTCTTTGAAAATTTCTGTTTCAATTTTTTAATCGTATCTATTATAATTCAATATTCCAAAATCGGTGTTGATTTAACAGCCGGTCGATTTCGTCGGCTTCCCGGCGTCTTTCGGTGAAGGCACTTCACCGACGGAACCGTCTCGATGCGGGCTATACAGATTGGCCACTTCCTTGCGTGTAGTCGCTCCTGTTACTCCACAATTTCGTATTTGGAACATAGCGTGACCAACAAGCCACCAAACAAACTAACATTTTTGACAAATATTAATTATTTAATTTATTTTTATTAATTATTTATCTTTTCCTTTTTCTTTAATAATTATTTTTTAATTTATTTATTATTAATAAGTAACGGTTGAGAGGAATATTTAAAATTGTTTGAATGTGTAAATTTATGGATGCTGTATGTTGATTTAAGTAAGTCGAATTTGGAATGGTGATTCGCCCACCCAGATGGAAATTGGTATTTTTTATTAAGTTTAAAGTGATTGACTATTCGAACATAATTAAAATAATCATTTTATAAGTTCATATCTTTAATTTCAGAATTAAAATGAAGTTTAATAATTTTTAGTAATTAATTTTAATAATATGATGTCATTTTTATTATTTTGGGATTTATTAAAAAATGGTAAAAATTAATATTTTTTAGAGGTTAAATATTTTAAAAAATTGTTCGAATAATCATGATTAAAAACAGAAATAAGAAAACCAATTTGAACGATGGCAAACGATGAAAGACCTTCTGAAAGTATTAACGACTCTAAATGTAATTGCAATAAAGATTTAAACGAGACTTGTTTAAATGTTCTTAATAACGGATATCGCCAATTAGTATGACCAACCCATATAGTATCACGACCCAAATAATATCAATTTAAAAAATTTGTAGTGATACTATTTAAGCTTTTAGGACTAGGAATTTTTCGTTCCTTGAAAGATTTGATATATTTTCGTATTAATGAATGGAAGACCTCTGATTCTGTTGTTTATACCAAAAATGGTAATCCAAAACCACCATCGAAGGAATTGGTTAAATTGATGGGTCGGAGAATCTTTGAATGAATTGAAAACCGAAACCATACAAAACTCAATAATATCATCAGGATTTAGTTCAAACACTGACGATTGGTATATAGCAAAGCATGATGTGTATGGTAGAAAGTTTTGCGAGGCTTGGGCTGTTTCAAACCAGATTGAACAATTTCCATACGAGTCTATTTCCGTGGAAGATGTAGATGATCAGGGTGTAGACTGTTTAGATGATAATGATGATGTAGAATGTTTGGATGTCGTTAATGAATAAAGTATTATTGATATTTGTTTTCTTTTTTATTCATATCTTGATATTTTTGTTAATGGGAATTTAAAGCACCAAATAGTATCAACAACTTAAAAAAAAATTTAGTGATACTACTCGCAGATATCCATTATTTATTCATTCCTTTTTATTTAATTTTTTTATCTTTCTCCAAAAGTAAATCAAAATCAAATTTCAAAAGAATAAGAACAGCGCAGAAAAAAACAAATTGAATTCAAATCGCAACACCATGGGTCTAGAAAGTATTTTGATATAGCAAATGATTAAATAATAATACAAATTATTCCAAATATACCTAACAGAAATTCTAAGAAAACACTCCTCACACAAACTGCAGATCAATAAAACAAAATATCTCACAAAACACTAAAAATATATTTTCCCAGTTTATATAAACAAAATCAGATTTTTTCTCGATCATTCTAAGGGCTCTTCAGTAATCGTTATGGAAAATTTTTCTTGCTTCTTTGTCAACAAATCGACCTCCTGAATGTATGAAATAATGGTCAAGAGTATCAGATATTTTTCGATGGCTCCATCATAATTCAAATGATTCTTTATAGCAGAGGTTCGCAAACTATGGTCGGACCCCCAGATTATTATCTGGGGGCGCCAAAAATTTTTAAATTGCTAAAATGTAATAACAAAGTTTTGTTGTTTCTTTGAATATTTTTTGTTGTTTCTGACCAATTCCAGTAATTCCATCATCTATTTCCATAATTAACGTTCTCGATATAGAACAATCATAAAGAATCAAATTTCAAAGCAAATATACTTACAAAGTTAAAAAGCAATCATGCATGTTCCCTAGAGATATGCTATTTGGGGGGCACGATATTTAATTCTTGAAAATTAAATCTCGGAAATTAAAATTTTAGAAATAATGAAAAATCCAAGTAAATTTAAAAAAACAAGTTAAAATTTCAGTAAATTTTAGAAAACGTTAAAAATCCAAGTAAATTTAAAAAAATATTAGAAAAAGTTAAAAATTCAAGTAAAATAAAAAAAATTAGAAAAAGTTAAAAATTCAAGTAAAATAAAAAATAATTGTGAATAAATTGATATATTAGGTTGAGGAATAAGTTCCCGCCGTTTTTTGAATTTTTAATCAATTTAATATTTAAATCAAATTTTTTTGATGTAATGTTATATGTTATTTGAAAGCTATTGTTTTGCTCTAAAAAATGGTGTACTTTGTTTTTTTATTCAGATTAATTTTTGTCGATTTTTAGACCATTGAAATGGAGTGTCAAGTCGACAAAAATTGAGCATTTCCGACACCATCTATTGTTTGAGTATAATCGAGGCGCCAAAGCCGCAGACGCTGCTCGAGAGCTTTGTGCTGTATACGGAGAAGGTGCTATAGCTGATAGAACCGCTCGTGATTGGTTCGCAAAATTTAAAATTGGCAATTTTGACCTCAAGGATGCACCTCGTTCAGGACGACCAAATGAATTCGATTAAGAGCGTTTGAACAAACTTTTGCTTGAAGACGCGCGTCAAACCACTCGAGAATTGGCAGGAAGTGTTACCGCACCCTCCGTATTCACCTGATTTGGCTCCATCTGATTTTCATCTTTTCCGTTCGCTTTCTAACACTTTGCGTGGTGTTTCGTTCAACAATGATGGAGAACTGCAAGTTTGGTTGGCTGAATTCTTCGAGTCAAGACCGGGCGATTTCTACCAAAGAGGCATTGAAAAACTCGTTGAACGTTTGGAAGAAGTCGTGAACAATGGCGGCGATTATATTTGTGATTAATTTGTAGTAAATTTTTTGTTAAAAAATAAAATTTTAATTTTTCAAAAAACGGCGGGAACTTATTCCTCAACCCATTACAATTGGCAAATTATCAAATAAAAAATTATTAAGCCAATCAAAGTTTATTAATTTCGACGGTTAAATTAACAAACTGTCGAAATTAACAAACTTTGATTGGCTTAAGAATTTTTTAAAGTTTAAAATTCAAGTTCATTTAAATCTCGGTCAGCAAAATGAAAATTAACTAATCCTTCATAGCAAAAATTATATTTATATTTTATTCTATAGTTTGATATTTTATTATACATAAATTGTTTTTAATTTTATAAATTTTTGATTTCTAAATTTTACTTGAATTTTTCATTTTTTACAATTTTAATTTCCGAGACTTAATTTTCCAGATTTAAAAGTCGTACTCTGACTATTTGGTATTCTGGTGTTTTGAAGCTGTTAATTAAAAAAATAACAGACTGATATCACAATCGCGAAATATTAGTCTTTAAATAACAGCGACAAAAAGCTTTTGAACGATATTTTGAAAGCGTTAGATAATGCAATAAGTTTAAAAATAATATCTCGGACCCAGAAAATTTAAAGCATGTTCGGCAATAAATCTCCAACGCCATTGGGCTTGTGTTCGGATCTCATTTACCAATATACATGTAATGGGTGTAACGCCACATACATTGGAGAGACTTCACGTCATCTCTGTAAGAGAATCCAGGAACACAGTCGCAATGAAGGTGGAAGTAACATTACAGGACATAGAAGACATTGTAAAGGAGATATAACTTCACAACACTTTAAAATTCTGTGCGCTCAATTTAAAAATTATTGGGAGAGAGTGACATGTGAAGCGTTATTTATAAGATCTTTGGATCCTAAAATTAACGTTCAAACTGCACTCTCTACAACTTTGTTGAGAGTTTTTAAATGATGTATTGATTAAGTATTGATTGCACAATCATTAACTGCACTATATAGGTATAAGTATTATTAGGTTGGTCGAAAAATAATGGCGGTTTTTGAGCTTTATACTTTGTTTATCTACTTTGATATGTATATAAGTTTAAATGCATTAGTGTTAGATATTATTTGAAATCTTATGC
>MQRK01220591.1:0-11676 GCA_001938485.1 Girardia tigrina
TGTAAGTCAAAAACGATTTTTCACCTACATAATGTTAGGTGATCCGGTTGACTTGTTTCTAAAATGAAAACAAAATGTTGCTAGAAACACCAGTCACATGAACTTTGTCTTTCATTTAATGAAATCCGAAATTTTTGTTTATTATGGAATACCCTTGGAGACAACTTTGAAAAATATCATTGAATGGTGGGAATCTGGAAAAGAAATTTTGCTTACATTTTTATTATTGGCCGATTGATCCATTCCATTCTAACCTGGACATTTGTTATGTAAAATCGGTCTAATCTTGCTCCATCCCTTGTTAATAAACTGTTATTTTTAAAACCTGTACATGGTTATCTGTGACATTTGTATAACAATACATTTAGTTGGGATTCTACACATGTGATAGAATTAGCGAATGCGACATTCAAAATATTTCGACTACATAAAATCTGAAATGCAATATCCGCAATCAAAGAATTTTTGTGCAAAATTCAGTGAATGAGACAAATATGTAACAACGATGTGCATATTGGGACTACAATTATATTTGTATCAACTGTTCGAAAAAAATTGTTTATTTAGGAATTTCCTGCCTACATTTTATGCACTAAATTTATAATCCATAGAATTATCGAAATGAATGGACTTTGAAGAAAATATAGCTTAGTAGCGATGTTTCTCCATGAAGTTAGACATCGTTTAAACTTTTTATAACGTTTATTATGCTAAACGAATACCACTAAAACGTTTTGAAAATTTTATAACGTGCCCATGTCTAGTCGAATTGGGCTTATTCGGCCAACCAAGTATGGGATATTTATTTACATTTAGAAAATAATAAATTAAATAATTACAATAATGATAAAAATAAAAATAATAATAAAAACAAAAATAATAATGAATTAAATGATAATAATAATAAAAATAATATTAAAAACAAAATGATAATATTATTTTGATAATATTATTATTATTTATATTATAATATGTCCTCTCTGCCTTTCAACGAGAAATATAAAAAGGTGCTTCCACTGTGCTGCTGTCGCAACATTGGTGTTTATACCAGTGGCGGATTTAGCTATAGGACTGGAGGGGCACGCCGCCCCCCACGCCCTTGTTGGATTCTAAATGGCGCCCCCAAGATGACTTTTATAAATGTGTAGTTTTGTGTACAAGAATTAGCTGCATTATAATTAAGTTTCCTCCTTAACACTGACACAAGGTCTGTGATGCAGAAGAACTAAATGGATTGGTTTGGCATGTATTATTAACGTGTACACTACAACATATTGCTGCTGATGCTTTGCTATTTGTAATATTACCATGCCGTGTTGTTAGACATAGATGATGCAGTAGGCTAGCAGGCATAATATTTTTTGGCAGTGGAGAATACTACTGAGAATTAAGGTTTCACTTTCCACTTACTGCTTGTACAAGTTTTTTCTGCCTATAAAGTCCAACGGGGATTAATACTCTCGGGTTACCACTGTACACTACAGCCATTTATTAATATTAAATATATCCGGCGGGAGTAAACCCAAATATTATTAAAAGTCGGTAATAATGACTGGTCAACAAAACTTCATTATTTTTAATAGTTATTTATTTTTTGGTGCTGCCTACCGCTGGAACAAGCTAGCGGGGAGCGTACAAATCGTGTATATTATAGTATTTACTCAATATTAAAATAAGTAGGGCTAGTACTACCTTTATCCTTTTTGGCACCCCATGAAAGTTTTCTCGCCCCCCCACGCACCAAAATCTAAATCCGCCACTGGTTTATACCTTATTAAAATAAACAGTTTACAAACTTTCTTTATCAAAAGATAAATAATTTGTATAATTATAAATAGTTAGATAAAATGTTGTTTTAATAATTATTTGATTGTGAATTGCTTGTTACATTTTTAAATTATTTAATAAATTGTACTGAAGATGGCTGATTTTCTTCCTGTCGACCACGCCGAAATAAATGCAGTTTCCAGAGCGAAGCGAGAAGAACGAAAGAAAATATTTTCCAATTTGCGGCAGAAGACACAAGAGTTGTTGGTTCCTAAACCAACATTTTTTGATGGTGTATCCGATAAGGCTGAAGATTGGATTCAAACGACCAAGGATTTTGCAATTTCCAACCACATGGAATCGAATTTCGCATTCGATATGTTGCTGCGAGGGGATGTAGAGCAGTTATGGCAAGAATTCAGTAGCCACAGAGATAGTTTTGCCAATGAAGAAGTGGAAAAATGGTTTTCCGAAACATTTGCTGATGTTTGGACAGTTTTTGACAAAATGAAAGATTTTTCATCCGTTCAACAAAGAGCTGAAAAGAAGTACCAAAGTTTTGAGATTAGGGTACGGAAAATGGTGGATGACATTTTCAATCTAAAGTTATCCGCAGAAGAAATTACTTGATTATTTGTATTTTAGGGACTGAAATGTGACAAATTGAGAGAGTCTTTTGCGTTGGATCCTTCATAAAGTGATGATAGGCCCCGAGAACTGGCTAGCAATTTGAAAAAAAATGACAGTGCGTCAGGAGATCAACCAAAGTATGCTGATATGGTATCCAGAAATACCAAACTAGAGTATGCGCGTCAGTTTACACAGCCCAGTCATTCTGTACGATATCCGTCCCGAATTCCAGACAGATTACAGCATATTGTAGGTAATAATGATCGCTTTTCGATAATAGATATTTGCGTCACACAACCCCATCTCGATATCAGTCTGAAGACTGATATGGTCAGAATAATAGGCCTCAGAGATCTATGAAAATGATAGCAAAGGAGTTTTATAATGAGTGTAGAGGTATTGCCCCGCCGAATCTAGAGGTTCTCCGTTCTGGCGCATGTTTCTGTTGTGGAGACATAACCCATCAAAGAAGAGAACGTCCCTTGAGAAAACGTTGTTAAATATGCGGTAAGCACAATCATAGATTCAAAGATTATTATTTGGCAACAAACCAAATCAAATTTCCCCAAGACGAATAATGGGCATCCATGATGATGAAATTGATGACCCGATCGAAGAAAAATTACAGGAAATTGAAGAAGATAACGACGAAAAAAACCGATATAAACCCTACGTGCCTATCTCGTCGGTGGGGTGAAGTCAGTTAATATGATTGAAAGCAGAGATAGAGGACGAAGAATGAGACAGGTGATGAAAGAGGGGATGTTCCAGAAGGCAGGTGGTAGAATATGGAGTTTGATGAATTTTAATTGAATTAATGTTGAAATGCTATGGGATTCTGGTGCTTCAATCACAGTTATGAGCAAAGATAGCTGGCATCGGATAGGAAGACAAGATATTTTTAGATGAGACATTAAACTTTCAGGTATTTTTCTACAAGTCCTGAAATGTGTTTAGGTAAAATATATGTTGATATTTTGTGGGACGGTGTTAAGGGGAAAAAAGGAATAGTAATTGTGCAAAATATATCTCCTGGATTTATTGGAGGAATCGATATGATGAGAATGTGTAGCATAGGCTTAACAGAAGTGAATACTATAGATACTTTGAACGAGGAATTGAAATTTAATAATCGTGATCGTATTACTGTCGCATTAAAGAGTTTGTAATGCAAATAATTTAAAAAAAATAAAAATTGTATTTAACTTAAATTGGTATACGAAAGATCACAATGTATCTTCACAAAATGATAAGACTAATATTAAAAATCAAATACTTCTATGGGTTGGGTGTCTATTGATCGCATACAAATAAATCGATTAAAATTCACCGGTTAAAGTTGATCGTCAATTGATCAAGTGAAAAAATCAGTAGAACTTATAGGTGGTCTATTATTTCTCTGAGGGATTTCATTATGGATTACAGTCTCTATTTCAGTATCCCCACCCTAACATTTGGACATTCTTGAAGGGTATCAGGGCCGACATGTAGAAGCAGAAAGCCAAGTACGTGCATGACGTTACTGGTATCTCTGAGTTTAAAAAAATGGTTGCTACCAACGCTTGAATGAACGTGTCATAGAAACTGTGACCGGATATAGTCGTGTTGAATTGTTAGTCAACTTGCGTGCGATTGCTCTTCTGTCGTATTCGTAGTAAGGACAAAAATCTTTGTGATAAAGTGCTTACTGTACTTTTCCTGATTTATCATATGTTTGTAAATAAGTTTCTTTGTTTGTTATACTACACTTTAATGATTATATGTTTATGTATTTTGTGTAAAGCTTTTATTTTTAATCTAATATGTTGATTAATAATTAAGTAAATTTTTACCCGATCAATTGACAGCCCGGTCAACTTTAACCGGTGAACGTGAACTAATTCGTATGCTATCAATTGATCAGATACCCCTTCTATGGACCTTTGACACATATATCACACATATTATTTATTAAAATATATATTATGTGATATTTAATGTTTTATTTATTCTTCTGGAAATATATTCCATTTATTGAATCCTTAAATATTAGGCCAATTTTTCTGGAAGAAGTCAATTTGCTGTCAGTTTTAATTAAGCTGTTCTATTTAATAAACAAATATTTACCGAAATTCAAACGAATCCTTTTTATTCTGTTCGTTTCGTTATTTCTTATTTCCATTAATAATCCAAATAATTATTATTCTACTGAAAAAATATGACTGATATTTATATTATTTTCCTATCATTTACTTCTTCTAAGAAATCTTTTGTAATTTACAAATGATTTTTATGGATTCATTATTTTATTATCCTTTGCAAATTCAATAATCATATTTTTAATTAATTTTTATCATTACGTCTTACATTGACTCTTCAGTTTATATTTATTTATATTTATCTCATTTCAATTTAGCTTTTCAAAAAATTTTCGTAAATATATACATATATAGTATGTATAATATTTCTAAAAAATAAAAAATTTTTTGCTATACAAATATAAATGTTTATACAAATATAAATATTACTGCTTATTTGTTTTATTAAATTAAAAATAAAATTTTATATTATAAATAGGATTAAAATTTTGACTTTCAATTTCTAAATTTCCAAAATATTTTATTTTGTGGAAGTGTATTATTTTAATTTGAAGTTACTTTATTAATAATTTTTTAATATTAATATATAAAAAAATATAATTAACATTATGATTTATTTACATCTCTTGAGTACAGAAGAGATAAAACCCTAAAATTTTGATTTTTTAAATTGTAAGAATTTTTAATGTTATTTCTAAAAATTATTTTAATAAGAAAGACATTTGTTAATATAATTCGCTTATTAAAAATTATTTTAAATTGAGATATATATTGCCGAAGCAGTTTCAATTATTCTTTAAAACTAATATTTACCTAACACACACACACACACACATATATATATATATATATATATATATTTCGTCTTCTTACATCTATCAAAGAAAATATGTTTTCTTTTTTTTGTTTTATCCGTTACTAATATACCTCCACTCCTTATCTTAAAAGATTTTTTACAACTATTAACTTTTCCAGACAGATTTATGAGACTCTGTTCAACATTGTTTCTCATAACTTTGATTTCAATAAAAAGTACTGCTTAGTTTTTGGTACAAAATGTTAGGTAGACAATTTTTACATCGCCATTGTTAAATTATTTACAAACTCAAAATTAATTGCTCTGAACCAGTACCATTTGGAGCGCAATGCTTTAATCTACTACATCCAAATGGTTGGTTCAAAGCAACGAAGAATGAAGTATAATTAAAAAAAAAGTAATAAATTTTGCATTCTAAATAATTATTTGGTTTCCGTTATAATAAAATTTAAAAAAATCATTAGAAATTTCACTTCAAATAAAATAATTATCATTTTCTTGTCGTATATCGAGCTATACTCGACATTGTGATTTACCATTTGCTGTCATGTGTGGAGTATAGCTCGACATAATATTTACAGCAGTCCTATTCACGTCAAATTAGACTCTCCTATGGTAAAAGATATGCATCTGATAGCATGCTGCACTGCAGTTGCTGTTTCTATGAGTGTGTGTGTGTGGGTGTTTGTATGCATGTGTGAGAGCAGGTGTGCAGCACTATAACAGATAAACATAACATACATCCTAGTACACACAATGTGGCATACATCCATATCTATCAAGGTATTATTTGTGAATTTATATAAAATACACTTACATAAAATATACACAAATAGAGAGATACTGGATACTATACACAAGCACACACACATGTAGATACTGGATACTTATTTAATAAATAATTTATTGTAGCTATCGCAAAACGAATAAAATTTTCTGCAGCTAAAACAGTCAGGGATTTGCTTGACTTGGATTGTGATGATGATGAAGAAGAAAACGAAGAAGAAACTGAATCTTAATTTGAGAACGCTGTACTATCGCAAGCTGATTCTGATGACAGTAGTGAAGACGAAGCTGGCACTGAAAATCCTGGTGAAGTTGAAAGCGAGATGGACAACAATGAATGGTAGTGTGTAGTAATAGAAAAGTGGAAGGAGAGCGCCGAGAGACTGTTTATTATTGTAAAACTTGACGCGGAATCCGGGATTGCATCCTGGTGACTGTTTTAAGAGATATCATACATTGAAAACTTACAAAACTTACTAGCATTACAATGTGCATGTACATTTTTTGAGATTCCGAAGTACAGTATTCCAGTATTTTCGTGAACAGTTTTATTTATATAATTTTCGTGTACAGTTTGTAACATTTCTTTGTAATAAATGTATACTAAGAAGAAAGACTTACATGGGTTCCTTCAAACTTCTTGCAAAAAAAGCACATTTTCTGTTGATTATTAAATTTATTTAAAACCTTTTTGATAAAGAAAAGCAAAAAAACAAAGTGAAATAGTTTAGTATTCAAATTTTTGTAACAATAATGTTACAAAAAAAATGCGACCTGTGGTAGCGACTGATGAAAAATTTTACGACTGCAAAATGTTACGATTAAACATATTCTGCTGCTACTGACTACGATATAGCAACTATTAATGATATTATCTAAGAAACGATTATTTTAAACTAAAGAATCGATGTATAAGAAATAAAAAGAACTGTACATTCTTCGTCATAATAAAAACAAATAAATCAACTAAAATATATTAAATAAAAATAGAAAAGACCGTCATTTCTGAATCAACCCACACTACTAAAGAACCATAAATAACCCAGTAATCCCGAGACAAATGAGCGTTAATTTCAAACTTATACCGATTAAGTAACTTCATATTATTTAACCCGGTCTAAACTTAACTTTTTTTGTGATTTAAGTAACTTCTTTTCCATCATTCTGTTAACTTTTGTTAAATAGTTTGTTCACGGTTTTCCTATGTGAAAATAAATCAGGCGTTGTCTAGTTTATGGGTATGACATACCCACACATGTAATAATTCTATTTAATTTGGTTTGATACGTACTTTATTTGTCAAAGAAGTGATTTAGTAAGGTAAAAATATTTCTACGATGAATAATTTAGTCTAGATTCCATTTTTTTAATATCAAATTGTTTTAATAAAAAACAATTATTGCTCCGGTTTTGAAGTGTTTCGTTAAATTTAAAGGAAGTGTTTATTAACAACAGTCCTTGAAATACACTTTTTAATTCTAAATAACGTTTTTTAAAAGTCAATTTATTGTTTTATCAAAACACGCATTTATTTCGTCAAGGAAACATTACTAAAAATTGTCAATAAGGTACGAGAAGTTACATTTTTTTTCAAACACGTTGTTTGGTACAAATTTCAAATATGTGTTCAAAGGTAAACAAATAAGTATTGAGTGGAGAAAAAACATTTTCAGTTCTTGGATAAAAAACAAATTTTATCCACCGAGGTGAAGTTGTCGCCAGACATTACGCATTTTCAGGGCTTTTGTTATTTCAATCAGTTCTAAATTTCGTCCTATTTACAATTAGCGTATCATGAACTTTGTTTTCATTACTACTATTAAGAACACCAACTTGGGTTTTCAAACTTTTATTTTCAATACAATTAGAATTGCCTTTTGGACAACTCTCAGCAAAGCTTTCGTAATTCGACATCGTTCTAAATTGTTAAATTTTAGTTAATGTTTTTTTAATAAACAATTATTCGAACAAATTTTTTATTATTTTCAGATTTTATTTTTAAAGTTCAAATTTTGTAATTTTAGTAATAATTTTATCTACATATTAATTTTATTTAATATATGCCACAAAATATGCCACACCTTATTGCCTAATTCTATTCGATCCATGGTCTTCGTCTTTCTCTTTGGGGTCTGTTGCTGATTCCCCATTCACTTTGCTTAACATTCGAAGCTGATTCGTTGTTATTTTCCTACATGTAATCCGAGTAAGAGTTTCGCGGCAGGTGTGGTTGTCGTGGTCAAATATCTGCTATATGTTGTGGACCGCAAAAACCATCACAATTTATTAAGTACTTTGTTTGATCCAATTTCCTAACGACAACGCCTCTTGTCCATTGCTTTGTACATGACATATTAATTTCAGGCTTTACCCAGACTAACTTTTGTTCTACGAAGTCTGTCTTTACCTTATTGTAAACCGGTTCCTTTTCAATTCTTTCGATTATCTCCAAACCGACTGGAATGTACTTGTAAAATGCTGAACTAGGTGTCTCCTTTCCGTCGGACGGTGTATTGTTATACCACCATAAGGCTTCCATGATTCTGATATTCGATCTAAATGCGATTCTCTTGATTGTCTTATGATTTCTCTCTATTATTCCGTTACAATTTGGTCGATTAATAACGCGGTATAAGACATGTACATTAAACTTATCCATCAACTTGCTGAATTCGGTTGAATAAAATGTTGTATAATTGTCAATAATCAACTCCTTGGGAGATCTACGCTCGCAGAAAAAAATTGAAAACTCTGTAACAATCGACTTGACATCCTCAACCTTAATTAGTTTCCATACAGCAAATCGAGAGCAAATACAATCAATGATACTTAAGAATTTTTGTTGATCAAATTTTGTGACATCCGTTGCAAGTCTTGTCCAGTTTTCATTGACAGCTAATTTTCCAGTTTCCCATTTTTTTGGTGCCGGATCAATAGATTGACAACTTTGACACTTCGAGATCAAATCCTTTATATCCGCATTTGACACATTTATTTCTAACTTATTGCACAAATATCGCATTCTCTTTGCACCTAAATGACATCTGTCATGAAGTTTCTGTATTTTGAATAGGTCATCTGTTACACACAAAAGGCAACTGCTTCGTTTTAATTGTTTGGGTATTCTTGTCAGTTCATCAGCCTTGTTGTCTTCACTATTAAAAAACTCAATTTTCAAAGTTATTTCGTATTCCTGACTTAACTCCTTAATCATTGACAATCGGCGCTTTATCAAAAGCTCGGAAGAGGCTTTCGTGTGTAATTTATTTCGCTCTGATAGTGCCTCACTTATCTGAGAAACAACTGATTTGTTATCTGATTTTACTACAACATTCGTTAGTCCCCATTTAACACACAGATTTAGACCCTTTACAACTACTTCTAGTTCTGCTACGTTTATGTGCCTAGAATCGTCAGTTTTCCTTAACCACGATGCTTCATCTATAATATTTCCTTTAACTTCCAATACTGCCTCAATGGCTATCGAACTGGCATCACACCATATGATGCCGTCTTTAAAATCATCAATACTCCATATCCCTCTACAAGGATCTTCCTCCTTCACTTTTTTAAAAAAAATGATTTTCTGGAATAATTCGACATCTATTTTCTCATCCCATTTTCCTTCACTAAGCCCTTTCATGTAGGAGCATGATGGACGTAGCCAACCAGCAACATGGTGGATTCCTACTAATTGGCCACGCAGCGAATATAACTCACGACCGATTTTGATTCGACAATTATCTCGTCCTTGAAATTATTATCTCTCATCCATCTCATCGAATTCTTATCTTTAAAGACTTTAACTTCCAAATTCGCACCTCTTTATACATTGAGAGATTTTCTGGTTTTTTGCATTTAAGACTAAATTTCTCGAACAACATTCTAATTTCGTCAACGTAAATGTCATCGATGTACGAGTCGGTGTTTTCACGTACTCTAGGATCAGAATTTAAAATCTACTTGAAAAATATAAGTTTTCAATGGGTATGGCAAATTTTGCATTATTTTCAGATTTTATTTTTAAAGTTCAAATTTTTTAATTTTAGTAATAATTTTATCTACATATTAATTTTATTTAAAAAATGATTTTATTTAAAGAAAGAAGATTTATTTAATTTAAAACTTAGTTAAAAGTTATTTACTTTATTTAAATTTTTAATATTAAAATTTGAAAAGATTTAATATTTTTAATGTTTTTAAATATCTTATGCTGTACTGTCAAATGCAAATTATACTCGAATAATTATTTATCGCTGACATATAAAATATCAATTTTCCATCTGGGTGGGAGAAACACATTTCTAAATACCAAAGTCAACATACGAAATTCAACATCCTAAATTCAACATACCAAATTTAAAATTAAGTTTAAAATAAACTTTAAATTAAACAAAGTGAATCAAATGCGTTTTATTTGTTGGGTATTATTTTTTCTTTAATTTTCAAATACTGAATTTGATATAACTAATTCTCTGACTCCAATTAAATCAGAAGATTCTTCCAACAATTTTTTAAAATTTGATTGATTTAAAAATAAATTGATTATCTTATTAAGTAGTGATCCTAATAAGTTTTTCAAATAATTGAATCAATTGAACGACATCAATATATTTATTGAATGACTTGAATTACACTGTAATGAGGATTTGCGTCGAGAGTTTGTCAGACCTTGGGGTTCGATACAATATAATTGATTAAGAATTTCAATTTTCTTTATTCCAAATTTATTTCTTTTTCTATATTCTCCTTTAAATTAAGTTTTTAAAAAACTTCTCCATTTAAAAATTTTTCCTTTTAATTTTTTGTTTTAAAATAAAAATGTATGGGTATTTATTCCCCCAAAAAATTTTAATATTAATATTCATAAAAAAATAAAATTGAAAAAATTATATTCAATATCTCTGGCCATTCCTAATATTTCATTTTTCCTTATCAGATAATTTGGCAAATCTGACAGTGCAATCGGCTTGATCTGGACAAACATATCTGGACAAGCAAGATAAGACAATTGACTTATCCAACTTGGACCAGAATTTCATTTTAGATGTTTATTTTATGTCGAGTAAGATTTTTCTTTTTTACTTTTAATTAAAATGAATATGTAATATGATTTTATTAATATAATAATAATAATAAATTAATAGTAATAACTTAATAATATTATTACCGGTGACGCGCCTTTCCAACCAAAAAAGGAGCACCCCCTCAATGAATGGGTCCCTGTGGCGGGAGGAAAAATTCGCCAAAACGGAATTTTAATAATAGTAATAATAACAATGACAATACTATTAATAATAAAAATAATAATAATGATAATGATAAATCAATAATGATACTAATAATAATAATAATAATAACTAAATGATTATAATAGAAATGAACTACTTTTAATGATATGAACAATTAAGAATAATAATAATAACAATAACAATACTAATAATAATGATAATTGTTTTTTAAATGAAATATTTTTGTATATATATATACAGTGCGTTCAAAAAGTAACTGTGCACCTGCAATTTCAAAACAAGAACGATATCCTGTGTTCTAAAAATCAATAAAAAAATATTTTGAATAGTCAATTTTATGTGAAGA
>MQRK01220591.1:12136-22378 GCA_001938485.1 Girardia tigrina
GTTACCAAAGCAGGATACAAGGTTAATAGTGATAGTTTGGTACAAGTTCAGCTGCACAAAAATGGTTAAAGCTTTTTGAAAAAGGTAATTTGGATCATATTAATAAATGTTGTAAAACTCATATTGATGTTGTTAATAAAATCATTTGTTAATTTAACTGATAGTTATTTTTTTAAAGATATAAAAATTGATAATCTCTCAAAAAATCATTCGAAAAATTAAAATATTATTTTTCTACATAATAAATAATAATTTTTTTTGAAAATATTTCATTGGACAATACAAAATAAATAATTTTTTGGATGAAAAACGTTCTATTGGTTAGTTAATCACAATACTTCTACTTAAATAAATATTTGTTTCATAATTTTTCATGCCTACAATGCGAACTAAGCCCTGATGAATTCTACAAAGCGTTTTTTGTATAAAAACTCCTATGAAATTATAATATTGTCCTTCTATGGGTCGATCATATTGGTAGGATTGGTATTGAACATTTCCCTTATGGTAATCCTCATCTACCGAAAACTCTATGTTAACGTTACCAACTGTTTGATCCTGATTCTTACAATATCGGATATTTTACTGTGTGGAATTTGTACCCCCTTGCAAACCTTATACGATCTGTTCAAAAACTTACCAATATCAAAATGGACCTGTAAACTCGTTTTTGCATTTTTCGGAATGCCTTTACAAATCTCCTGTTTAACTGTACTTTTAATAGCAATTGATCGTTACAAAATGATCTTACACCCATTAGCGCAGAAAACAAGCCTACAATGTACCATTTTCAGTGTTGGTGGGATATTTTTAATCAGTCTTGCAAATAGTATTCCTGTAGCGATCTACAACAAATATATTGATATAAGCAATAAACAAAGTTACTGTGTTGAAGATTGGCCGAGTCCTTTATTTAGAATCCTATACTCAATTCAAATTTCCTGTTTTCTTGTTATCATACCATTGTTTTCAACAACAGTTTTGTATTACAGAATCTATATCAGTCTTCGGCGGAGTCGAACTAATACAAGAATCAGAAGATCGAAACTGAATGAAAGAAAATCAAGTCGAACAAATAAGATTTTGTTTTATAATGTCGTTTGCTTTATTGTATGTTGGCTACCGTGGATTCTTCACTCCCTCTTCATGGAGATTGACTTTTATCAATTCAGTAAACAAGAGTCCTTTTTCACAGAAAATATAGCAAATTTTTCGATACCCCATAAAATTTCATGCTGCTCCGAAAACCATAGACATAATCCTGAAAATGATGACAAAAACCTCACAGATATATATTTGAGAATGTTGAGTATGCTCTCGACCTGTATAAATCCTATTTTGTATGGATGGATCAATAATTCTATCAGAAATAAAATTGTATAATATAATGATTAACCAGTTCTGAAAATCGTTAAAAAAAAATTAAATTTAAATAAAAAATCAAATTTAATAAAAAGAACAAAAAAAATAAATCATATTCAAAGAAATCATTTAATAACGAAAATACTTTTTTTGTGAAATAAAAAATATTTATTTAAAAAATATTTATTTAATTCTAATTGATTAAATTAATATTAATATTTTCAATTAATTAAATTTATTTTTTATTGAAAAGCAATTCTTCAATTTGCTAGAAATTCGGGAATTTTTCAATTATATATTAAGATCATTCAAATAAGATAAGAAAAAAATGATAAATAATATCTTTAATTTAATTTTCAATTTATTTGATAATTAATGATAAAATATTTATTACTATTTATTTTATATAACATTCCTAAATGAAAGGGAAATAGGAGACAAATAATCATAGAAAAATAACATTGTAAATCGGAAATTAATATTCTAATAAAGAAATTAATGAAAAAAAATAAAAATTTACTTTTTTTTTATTGTTTTAATTTTTTTATTTATTTTGGTTTGTTTTAATCTTCAATATAAAATTAATTGTTCTTCATACTGGTATAATAAATCTAATCATCGTAATTATTTTTATTAAACTTTAAGTTAAAAAAAATATTTTATATAAATGTTTTATTTAACTTTGTTTTCATAAAATAAATAAATAATTAGATTATCAGGTTTTTGGACAATAAAGGTACAAATCGTGAATTATAAAATGTTTAAATTTTATTATATTATATATTTATTTTGTCGTCAAGTCTAAAATTTGGGGAACTAAAGTCACAGTTTATTGATAGTTTTCAAATAATTATTTCTTTCAAACTACTCAAGCATATTATCGACACTTGTCATTTGAGCAGCAGCTTGTTGAGGCTCTTTGCATAAAAATTTGGCGGAAGAGAATCCATACATTCCTGGAAGGCCACTTTACCGTATCTTTTGCATTGAATTTCTTAATAACACAAGGTTGTTTGAATTGAGGAAGAAACGGTATTCAGTTTGGGATAGGTCTGAGGAGATTGGAGTATGATGAAGAAGTTCCACTTCAAGTTCTTGTATTTTTGGCACTACCTTAAGTGCAGTATGTTGTTTTACTTTGTTGTGAAGTAATATGAGAGTCAACCTGTTTTCCAAACGGGGCTATTTTTCTTTGAGTTTCCGCATCATATTTTCCAATTGGTTGCAATAGACATCTGATTTGATCGATGCACTATGTTTCATGAATCCATAATTGATTAAACCTGTGGCAGACTAACAAACACTCACCATGAGCTTCTTTTGATAAATGTTGTGCTTTTGACTATGTTCTGATGCTTCAGTTGTATCCGCCTAACTTGCTGAACGTTTGTTATTATAATATTAGATCATCTTTTATCACAAGTGATGATTCGATCTAAACAGTGATCACATATATAAGGTGAATGCATTAACAAGGAAGCATCCAAACACTTTTGTTTCTGCTTTTAATTCAACTCATATGGAATTCACTTATCCAAGTGTTTTACTTTTCTATTTGAGCCAGGTGATTCAATATTAATAGGATTGTAATACAAAACCTTAGCAATAAATCATGAACACTTTGTAATGGATCCGACTCTAAGATTATCTGCAGTTCGTCATTGTCTGCTTGACTTCTGAGTGACCCACATACTCTTTATTGAGGTTAAATTATCTTTCACGAATTTCCTGAACCAATTTGAAATTATCTACTGCGTTGTATCCTTGACTTCGAATATACAATTGATGTTTCGCATGGTTTCTAATGCTAAGGTTCCACGTAGGAACGCGTATTTCATAAAAGTTCTAAGTTCAGCCTTTTCTATTTTTTAAGATAATCATTATTATAAAAAGTTATGAATAATTTTTATTGATGTGTTCAATAGCCCAGATCTGTAGTAATCAAACAAAACAAAGCTGAGCAACAAGATGCTAAGTCATTGTAAAATGATCCCTATATAAATTTATTGTAATCATGCTTTCAAATTCCATACTTCACAACCTAATATTATACTTATTTACTCTTTTATTTAAAATTTCGAACTGAATGTTTATTCTCATAGTCGTGGTTGACTCATGACTTCAATGAGGGTTGTTAATTGACGAATACTTTTATAGTCGAATGTCTAAAGAAGCTTTGAAATTCATCACAAGAAAAAAGTATATCGCAGGGGGATTCGATGAAGAATTTTTAGATAGTATTTAGAATATAATGTATGTCGAACCATTCTTTGTTAAAAGTTCAAATTAAATATTTAGACGGTCATCTTTTATAGCTAATATTTACTATTATTCTATTTCATTTATATTATTTTTATTATATTATACTATATTTCCATAAAAAAGTATTCAAAAAGATAGATGAACTAGTGGAAAAACTAGTAGAGAAAAAACTTGGAAAAAAAGAACACTCAGATCTTACGTACACAAACGTATCGAAGATAGAGAATTAAAAAGAGAAATGACTCTGACAAATGTCACAAAAGCAAAAGATATAAGAAATATTCAAAAGTAAATTTATGAATTTCAGCTAAAGGATAGGAATATAAGAGCGGCCGCGTTCACGACAAAGGAAAATAAAGAATGAAAGAAGGTAGAATATAGAACAAGAAAACCGAGACCAAGATACGAAGAGAGAAAGATCGAAGAACCAAGAAGAAATTTTAAAGTTAGAAGTATCACATGTTGGACCTGCCATGAAGAAGTACATGTGAGACGGGAATGCCCAAATGTCAAATATGCAACCATTGTAATAAGAAAATGCATGTGAGAACATAATGTTATGAGAATCCAATTAGATTGAGAGAGCGCGAACAATCGGGAAGAGGAGATACAAGAAATGTATGTCAATTAATTAATTGTTTAATAATTATTTTGGAATTTAAAAAAATGTAGTAAAACCCAAATATTTACAAACAAAACATGAGACGTTCAAGAACGATGAGTTTGATTATGATTCAAAGCAACAAATAAGAAAAAGATCATTTGTTTCACCTTTAAAAATATTGTATACTGTAGCATTTTTATTTAACTAATCGAGGAGGAAAAACATTAAAAACACTAAGAAAGTCTAGAACGATTTCTTAAGATCGCTTTTCATACTAGAAACGTAGCCATTTATTTAATTTTTTTGCTTAGTGAAAATAATTATACATAGCAGTAAAATTTTTCTGATTATTTAAAAGATAAAAGCTTGAGTGGCTATCATATTAGAAACAATACAAAATAAGTTACATGAAGAATTATTTTTAAACAAAGTATATCAATATGTCCCAGAACTTCTGGGATAACATTTTATGGATTGGTTAGTCCAAGTTTATTCATCTCTGTTCAGATGTAGCTAATGAAAGTTTTTGAAAGTCAAACGAAGAATATAATTTAAAATGTCTTACTTCAACATTGAAAGACGAAGGCAAAAACATATAATGTAGGACGTGATGATTGCGAATAGCGTATATTAACATTGGAATCCCCCAACTCCAATAAAAGGTCATGTTAAAATTAAATTTAATATCATAAGCCAAAAAAGTGGAATTAAAGGAAGTTTTCTCTCAACAAGATAACTAATCAAACCATATAGTCATAAAGTATCTTTATCAGGCATATAACAACAATAAAGTTTTTACAACAATAAAAACGAAAATGTGATGAATATTTTTGAATGGTGTTTATAGTATGCTGTTTGGTATGTTGTTTTAGGATTGTGTTTCGTCCATGCAGATGGAAGATTGATAGTTTAAATCAGTGTCATTCAACGGGAGTAAAATGCCCCCCTTAGGGCATTTCAAGAATTGAAGAGAACGCTAAAGGGTAAAGGGTCAATAAGGGAGCGTTTGGCTACTCAAAAGGCTTTTCTTTTTTAAACGTTCTACCATATTAATAAATAATATTTTAGAAAAGGTGGAGTGTGACTCATAAGCAGTAGGTATGGTATTCGAATGTTTGTAAGCCCCATCGCCCTTACAACAATTTTTTCTGAGTGTACTTCTGACGTACTGCACTGACACATTCAAGGTTAGGCTATATTGATTATATGTGCTAGTTCAATATGAATTATGTGCTCGGATTTAACCAGTTAAATATGTTTAATGATAATCATTAACCATTAAACATTTAATTTGTGTGCTGATTGCATCTAACAATTGTACTCAAATTGTAATTTGTTGTTTTAGCTTTTGCCCGTTAGTATAGCCCCAAAGAAGTGTCGTCAATATATTCGCTTGATTATCTGAGTCTTGGTTTCATTGAATCACCCCGTGACAAGCGCCTTCATATGTGCTTATTATGCCAACAGACTTTCTCAAATAAAGCCATGAAATCAAGTCAACTTAAAATGCGTCTCAACGCCATTCATCCTGACAAGAAGTATACGCCATTGGAGTTTGTTAAATGTATATAACTCAAGTTCAACAATCGATCAACAATACCTGGTCTGTTAAAAAAAGCAATGAAAATTTAGAGAGTGGCCTTGTGACATCTTACAAAATTGCTGAACTTATAGCAAAAAATATAAATCTTCAAAGCATTACTGAAAAGCTGATATTTAAAAGAATTAATTTCTACTGTTATGCATCAGGATCCAAGCAGAAAACTTCAGGCATTGCCTCTCAGTGACACCTATGTTCATAAGCGGATTGATGAAATGGCTGATGGCTTGAAAGTACAACTGCTGACGAAGTTCCAAAACACTAAATTTGCAATTCAATTGAATGAGTCTTTACTGCCCGACCACTCTGCTTTGTTTATGTCATATGTTTGCAATTTTGATGACTGCGTCCGGCAGGAGGACTTTCTCTTCGGTCAGAGCCTCATCAAAGATACCAAAGGAGAGTCAATTTTCGTTGCTCTCAAGTCAGTCTTCGATGAAAACTGCATTACACTGATCAATATTGTAACATGTACAACAGACGGAGCACCAGGAATGATTGGTCGATAAAAAGGTTTTCTAGCATTTTTGAAAACTGAAGTCTCAAATTTGTTTACCATCCATTGCCTTGCTCACAAGTATCATCTTGCGGCTAAAGCCCTTAATCAGAAGCTTCATGAATCTTTGGAGATTATAATTCAGGAAGTAAACAAGATCAAGGCGAATACCAAGAATGATCGACTTTTTAAGCGTCTCTACAATCAAAAGGACGAAGAGAACAATCGTCTCCTATTGCATACTGAGGTAAGTTGATTGTCTGAAGGGAATAATCTCGCACAATTCTTTGAATTGTATGATAGTATTCTCACATTCTTCCGAACTAATTTGCCTTCAACATTGGTCACAAACCTCAAAAGATTTAAGAAGAATGTATTTTATCTTGCGGGCATCTTTCATAAACTCAACGAGCTGAATTATCAACTTCAAAGTGGGCAGATTACTCTCATAGATTGCGACAGGTACATCAACACATTCATTGACAAACTGGATTTATATCGCCAGAACATTCTCGGCAAGGAGTTCTACCAGCTGCCTGAACTTGCAACTATTGCGAACACCATAATTATGGAGGATGTGGAATGCTATGTGGAACATCTGAGATCATTAAAGGAAGATATGTCAGCACATTACAACGATATTCTTCAACTGAATGTTTCCTCGTGGATGAAAAAACAATTTCTTGCCATAATAGAGGACGTTGAGGTTGATCATCAAGAAGAGCTCTTAGATTTATGTACCGATGAGTAGTATCAGCGGTACTTCAATAAAGGTGGCTATTCGCAGCCGTGGAACAGGAATAGCAAAAGTTATAAGCTACTTCTGGTGTTTCTCACTTCTTATTTGGTAGATTGCAGATTTAACTGCGTCTCTCAATTGCTTACGAATCAAAGAAACAATTTGGATATTATTAGCCGAAGTGACCTGTGCCTTTCTCTCACCAGTCTAAAGCCCAATGTGAAAGACTTAGCCCACACGCACCAGTATCAAGGTTCACACTAATAAATAGCAGCTAATGTAATGTCTGAATAATAAAGTTTTTATAATTTTTTGATTCCAATGATTTCAAAAGTAGTGCTGAAACATCATAGGTTAAAAAATATACTAAAGGTAGGCGCCGGTGCAGAAACTGTACCTCAACTCCACAAAACCCATGAATTATATACATTCAATTCATTTTGAATTTGAAAAAAATATACTTTATATTAACAAAACTCGAAGACCTGGTTTTTACCAATATTTTTATTTTGATCAAAAACATTATTCAATTGTTGATTGTGACTGTTAGGAAGAATATAAGTATTATAAATTATTATTATCAAATTATTGTTTATAATTATCATTCAAATCTTTATTAATTTATTTAAGATTAATTAAATATGGTTCCAATTATTTCGTAATTAATTCTTGTTTTATGTTTTGTTTTAATCAGAATAAATTTTTGGTAACAAGTTTGAATTTGTGTTGTTAATTTAATTTAGATATCGGACTAACATGGCGACCACGTTCAGTTATTGGAAGAATCTGAATCTTATATTTAGTCTTAATTTCCTATACAAACTACATTGTACTAATTTAATTTATTTATAATTTTTGTTTTTGGTCAAAAAATACTTGATTTACTAAAAAGTTAAATGACGAACAGAATATGCTTTTATTATGGGTGACTACCTTAAAGTGAAAAAAGTAATGCAATTTAATTGGTTTATTTTCAATTAATTTTATTTGTAGTTAAAATGGACAATTTTAATTTATTAAAAAATCATTTTAGAATTAATTATTTACCAAATTAACAAGTGAAAATTCAATTCTTAATTTAAATTTGAATTTAAAAATGGGTTTTTTTAATTGTCGGTAGTATTTTAATAACTCTTAATAAAATAATAATAAAATATAATAAGTAAGAATGGTTTATTAATTTATTTATTTTCTGAAATTTTTATTTGTGAAGTTAAATTTATGTTACTTTCTAAACATTTGTCTAAATAAAAAATTTGTTTCATAACAAAAGAATATTATTAATTATTACTAATAATTAAATAATTAAAAAAATTTCTTTTGGAGTGTCTCTACTCAAGTTTTGAAATAAATACGTATTTATTCTCGTAGAAATAAACCTATTAATCTTTATTTTTATGGAAGCAATCGCTTTATTTTATTTTTTTTGATAAAATATTATTTGTTACATTATAACAAACCATTTCAAATTAAAAAATTTTAAAACATTAAAATTAAAATTTTTTTCTCCTTATAAAAGATATTATTTCATTTTAGGTTGTGCTTTATCGTTTAATGAACATCAAAACCTATTTTCAGTTCCTCACATCAAAAGAAGAAAATCTTGTATTTATAAAGAATGTCTTTTTAAGAAAATGAAACTGGAGTTAAAATAATTTTTGATTAATTTTAATACACGTAAATAGAAACTTTACCCGAGCAGTCTGAAATTCCGAGCGTAAAAACGCAACCGCACTTAAAGAAAACATACAGTGCGAGGTATAGCTGTAATTAGAGAGCAGTTCATTTTGGCTTTGCCATTTGGCGCCGTTCATTCGGGCGCCGTGATAAAATGTTCATTTGAGCGCCGTAATAAAGTGTATTAAAGTAATACTTTAATTTCTAATCAAGTATTTTAATAAATGTAATGTGTAAATGTCATAGAATATTTAATTAAATGTAATAAAGTAATATTTTTGTTTTAATCTAATATTTTAAAAAAGTTATTAAAGTAATAATTTTGTAATTACTTTGTAACTTTAAATAATTTTATAAAATGCTTGATAAATATAAAATTATTATTTTAATAAATTTAATAAACAACTTTGTTTATGAACGGACAATTTATCCTACATTGTTGTTAAGCTAAAGTAAACATCTTTGTATATGTTTTTGTAATGCAAGTCGTAGAGACCATCACTTGAAATAAAGATCGATTTTCGGAGCAAAGATTTTGTTTTTTTAGAATCAAAGGCGTTGTTGATGATGGGACACATCGAGCAAGATCCTTCAGTTATTCATCAAGCAAACGTTTTCATTTGATCTTTTGACAAAAAAATTTCTCATTTTCTACAACAACAACTTAATATGAATACTCATTTCAAAAATTTTAAAAAGAAAATAATTTCATTAAACAAAAGAATATAGAAGTACATGTAAATAATATTTATTGATGGTTTGATGTTATATAATTATTTTTCATCATATTTTAAAATATTTTAACACATTTATTCCTTTTTTATTAATCATTAATTCATAAACTTTTTAAGAAGAGAACATTTAATTTTCATGTTTTTTCTAACATCAGTTTCGGATTAAACTTATTTCTATTAATATATTTCCGTTCAAATAAATAAATATAATATTTAATTTTTTACCACGTTTTTATTAACTTGCTTTCTTGTCTGTCTGTTTGTCTGTCTGGAACAAATCTTGCGATTGATTTTTCGACCACTTTCAGTCATCCAATTGAGCTGAAGTTTTTTATACAGGCTTGCTTCCGATGACAATACAATTTGATAAAAAAAATTTTGAAAAAAATAATTTTTTCTAATTTTTTTTGCAAAAAACCACTTACGATTATCTACAAATTTATACACTGTATTAAATAGCAATCTTTTCGTTTATTTTCATGAATGAAGTTAAAACTCTTAAATTACCAAATAATTTTATTTTGAAGATTGAAATATTTTCAAAAATTTTTTTTCAATTAATTTTTTTACATTTTTATACACACACACATGTATATATTGAAATAATCAATGGTTTTTTACCACGTTTTTCTTAGCTTGGTTTCTTGTCTGTCTGTCTGTCTGTCTGTCTGGAACAAATCTTGCGATTGATTTTTCGACCACTTTCAGTCATCCAATTGAGCTGATTTTTTTATACAGGCTTGCTTCCGATGACAATACAATATTTTA
>MQRK01220598.1:13880-24829 GCA_001938485.1 Girardia tigrina
ATATATATATATATATATATATATATTGTGAGAAGTGGTTGCAACATCGATATCCGAATTAATTTTTTACACCAAAATTTTATTTCTATAACAACAATTTACATATTTAAAACAACTTTTTCTGTTAATTTAATTATCTCGCCACAAATTAATCTGTTAATTTCTTTTCGATTCAATTTTTAAAATCTTGCAAATTTATTAAATACATTTCACATTAAAACCAAAAATTTATCTTAAAATTTATTTAAATTACTTAATACTTCTATTAAAATATCTAAATTGTTATGACTGTAAAAATATTTTTATTTATAAATAAATATTTGATATTTAATGGTTTTCTTATCATTTTTAATTTTAAGATATTTAATAGATACATTAAAAAGATATTTTTTACTTTTAAATATATATTTAATTTTTTATGATTTTCTTTTATTATATCACTTTTAATTTTTAAAATATTTAAAAAACACATTAAAAACATATTTTATTTTTAAATACGTATTTGATTTTTTAATAGTTATTTTATTATATCATTTAAAAAATTTAATTTTTTGATTTACTAGTTTATCAATTAATTTACTTTTTATTTTTAGCAAACTATAAATGCCGTTTTAGAGGACAGTTGAATCGATGCTCGCTCGGTGCTTGCGGAGGGAGGGGGTAATTAGGTGCTCTTAGTTAAAAATTTAATAAAATTTTTTTTCAGTATTTATAAAGACATTGACGATTTAGAGCAGAGATATCACTCAGTTTTCTAACATCGACCACTAATAGTTTCTTTCAACAACCTCCTTTCATTTCTTGGCTTGATCCAATTTATTACCCTAATCGAGATACACCTGAACGAGAAATTTATTTGACAATCATCATTTGTGCTTACAAGTGCAGGTATCACATCTCGAACACGACTTTTTCTAGAAATACCGTATGTTTGTACCAATACTATATCTCCTGATATAAGTGTATTCGATTATTTTCCAATCTGTTACTGAGCTCTAGCTCACCAATAATCTCCCTTTAATAAATTCACCGACCCATTTTAGAAGACCTGATTAAATGGAGGAAAGCGTAGAATGGACTCTTTCGGAAGATAGATATTTATATACATTATAATTTGTAATTACAGTTGTTTGGTTTAATACGGTCTTATCATTATTATTACAGGAATACGAGGCCCAAGGAATTGTCCAATTAAATCCACATATTATCAAAGCAGATTATTTTTTATATTTAAAAGCCTTCAAAACTCAGATAAAATATGTCTGATATAAATTATATCTCAGATATATAAATACAATTTATTTCGGCTAAGAACTGATTAATTTTAAATAAAAAGTGAATTAATGAATAAAATAGAATCAATAGAGATACGACAACTGAAGTGAGTTCAATAACATCTTTGAGAAACCCGGGTCAGAAAAAGTATTTTATATTGAAGGGTCTGGAGAAGCACAAGTTGACCGTCTTTAGACTGCCAGTATAAAGCACTGTGAGTGGCTTCGTCTAATACCACCTTTTACTAACTTTTGTCTAGCTCTAAAATTTTTACTTTTACTATTTTCTTTTATTAAAACCACTTTGTTTCTCGATACTTAAACAAAAAGAAATCTAAGTTAGCTGATAAACATCGACAGGGAAAGTTTGAAGGTTTAATATGGTTATTTGTACTCATAAAGACAAACAAGTCTTTAATAAAAGAAAGAAAATTCTTAAAAATTGGCAGTTCGTTAAAAATAAAATCATTGCACTAATTAAAATTATTTTTTTATAATTTCGATGATTAAAACGTTATCAGACACAATTGTTTGTAAAAAGAAAAGATGTTTATAAATGCAGTTAGTTGTTAAATGATCATTGTATAATCAGTACATCATTTAAAAAATCATAATAAAGTTGTTGAGATTACAGCTAGGATGATCCAAATACAGTCGACTCCGGATAACTCGATATGCTTGGGACTTCCGAAACTTATCGAGTTAAGCGAACAACAACATATTTCCCTTTCCCGATATCCTTATGTTGAGAAAAGCAGTTCTTCAATACAGGCATGATATACTACACATTGTATATATCTACAGAAGTTGATGTGTACAGTAATAAGTGTTAAAGTCTTTTAAAAGTACTTGATTTTGATGACATTAGTGTCAATGTTAGGAGCAGAAATACTTTAAACTTAAAGTGAATTAATTATTGTATTGTATTATTTATTGTATTAACTTATATTCGAGATAAAATCGAAATCTTTAGTTTTTCAACAAAGTTGAAATAAAACAATCACACTTTTATGAAAAATGTCGTTTTTATTTAACAAAGACAGATTTTCAAATTTCAAAAGTTTGATTTATACAAATTTTCAATTTTAAACACTTAAACAATTTGTAATTTTTTTTAATTTCACAACATATTACATTAATTAAATATTACATGTATTTTTTAACATTTAATAAATTCAGATAAAAAATCGAAAATTATGCTTCACAACTGACCCTGCTTTTCATTTTTTATTTTGAATATCGAGTTAGGAGAATATTTATACAGTAGGGATTCACAGATTGTATGAGTAAACCGGATTATCGACTTATCCGAAATCGAGTTATCCGGAGTCGACTGTATATTTTAAATTATTCTTGGTAACTCTCCCAATAATTCTTAAATCGAATGCCCAGAATTTTAATGTCTATAAAATGCCAGTCTCTTTTACAATGTTTTCTACTCCCCTTTCGACTGTGTTCCTGGATTCTTTTATGTTTCTATAAAGTATATCTCAAATATATATTGGGTTACACTCATAACATGTTTATTGATAAACGAGATGCGGCACAACACTAACAATGTTGTAGATTTATTCTAAATTAATAGAATTAATCGATTTTCAAACCTTACGCTACCATGTCAATTTTATTTTTCCGATTCCAAATTATTTCAAATGTGTCAAACATCCACTTTTTATTATCGTCAAGTAGAAGATTGACGACATCGCAAATATCTGAAAGATGATAAAGAAATTATTAACGGAAATTTTATTGCTCGAGAGACCACAACCTTCGCCTTTTTTTTAATTTTAGAGACAATATGGCGTTGATGTCTTACATTACAAGAACAAACAACGCGTTGCTTTACTGTCTTCCGAGCATCATGTATTCAAGTAATTAGATCACCTGGAGAGAATTATAGTCTTATCAGAATTCAAGAATTCAAAACAGAAGGTTGCGTCGACAACGCAGATAAATTGATAAGAGAATATTCCTGTAATCGAAAAATGTATTTGTTGCTCAATGATCATCATTTAAAATTGGCAGAATATCGCTGCATTAAAAAGCGAAAAAAGCAATAAAGGAGAGAAGACATCTTGCAAAATGTAATAAATTTGAATTTTATATGCAATGATCTTTCGCCAAAATTGTTTATGCAGCTATAGTGAAGGTAAGGGTGATGACACTTCTGATTAGTACGTTTTATGCAAAATAAAACACTTTCGTTTATTCCTAATAATTTTCCTATTTTTATTTTTGCTGTTGATATTTGTCGACTACCAGGGATGAAACGGGGTTTTTTTAAAAATTTGAAATATTTGAAGTCGCCTGAATAAGATGTGATTAGAAGATATCCAATTTCTAAACATTTATTATTAATGTTTCACGTTTGATCTTGATTTTGAAAATCTTAATGAATTAATGTACTAATGGTCTCTCGTTAGTTTCTCCACTTTTGATTTTGAATACCAGTTATCATATAATAATTTTGTTGATTTAGAGGGGCTTCTTTTTAAATTGAGATTTTTATTTTGATTTGGGATTTTGAATTGATTTTTCTAATTTGAACCACGATTTTGTGTTATAATTTACTGAATTTTATTTTTATTTTATTTTATATACATATACTGCTAGTGAATATTTCCTACATTCATGTGTTCCCTGTATCATCCCGTAAGAATGAATATAAATTATAATTACAGGGCTTAAATATATTTATTCATTTATAATACTTTTATTTGAACACATTTAATGTATACTTTATAGAAAACAAATAAAAATTAAAATAAATTATCCCAAATCAAAATAAAAATCTCAACTTAAACTAACAATTTCTCAATTCAAAATGAAATCCCGATAATATGGCTGTCAATATATTATGTTAATATATTATTTATAATTGATAATTATTAATAGTCAAAGAAGTCGTTAAATTAAGCGTTACAAATTATCTCAAATCAAAACAGTCAAATCTCACCGGGTTAGACTCAATCACACTTGAATAATCTAAACCGTCAAACAAAAATTTAATTTATAAAAAATGTTATTGAAATAATATAAAAATTAAATAAAAATAAGTTGTATTCACTTTTACCTGGTCAGAATTTAAATTTCTGTAATTGCTTGGTCGTGGTGGTTGTTTCATAACTCTCGGCTGAGGAAGGGGCGCCTAGAAGAACGAGATTTAATATAATTTGTGCATATTTCTTACAGAATGTTTTCTTTAAAAGAATAATATCATTTGCCAGAAATAAACCGATGTTGAAATGTTTTAAATAATGCTTTATACAAAAATAAAGGGTATACAGCGCTCACTTTCCTCCTTCAAGGCGTGGGTAGTCGTGGGCTTGTTGACAAAAACCTTAGACTTCCAAAAATCCCGAAGAAAAAAATCCAACGGCGTTAAATCGCATGATCTTGGCGGCCAATTCTGATTACCAAATTACACGACCATGAAATGACTCATGCAGTAAATGAATTGTTTCTCTGGTTGTATGGCATGGGCACTGTCTTGTTGAAACCACATACCGTCCACATCCATATCTTGCAATTTTGGCAAAAAAACTGGATTATCATGTCGTTATAGCGAGCACCATTAACTGTTATTGTCTGACCAACTGCACTTTCGAAGAATGGTCCAATGATGCTTCCAACCCAAAATCCGCACCAAACAATGACACTGAATGAATTTGTTTCTCAACAATCACTTGTGGATTTTCTGAATCCTAAATGCGACAATTTTGTCGATTAACAAAGCCATCAAGATGAAAATGAACATCATCGCTGAAGATGATTTTGTTCGAAAAATCAGCATCTACTTTTTGTTGTTCCATAATCCATTCAACGGACTCTTTTCGCTGTGCGTGGTAAGTAGGCTTCAGTTCTTGAGTCAATTGAACTTTGTAAGCATGAAGATGCAAATCTTTCGTGAGAATACGCTGTATAGAGCTTCTCGAAATGTCCAATTCTTGACCACGGCGCCGAATAGATGCTCCTGGACTCTCAGCAACACTCTCTCGAACTGCTTCAATGTTTTGTTTTGAATGACTTGTTGAACGACGACCAGACTGTTTAAGATCACTAATTGATACAGTCTCTCTAAATTTTTTAATTAATCTCTTTACAGTTGATGAAGTTAAATCACTATTCCGACCATATTTTGTACGAAAATTGCGAACTGTTGCTGCCAAACTTTCATTATTATTGCTCAACAATAAAATGCGTTGTTCTTTTGTGTAGCACTCCGTTTTTAATAAACCTGAACTGTCAACTATCACGCAGTATTTTTAATGGTTGGCAACACTTTACCGCACAAATGGCGAAAAATTCAAATTAACAAGCCCACGACCACCCACGCCTTCAAGGAGGAAATTGAGTGCTGTATCAACGAAATTCAGCCACATTTATGCAAAACAATCATGGAAAATTTCAACAAAAGAGTGTGTATGTGCCGGCAAATTCGTGGAGGCCTTTTATCCTATATGCTATTCCATATATAACTCTATACTGTATACTATATAAATCAATAAAAAAAAATACAATTTTTAATTATAAACCTGTGTTTTCTATCAAAATTACTTCTTGTTTGAATTTCGGGACGCCCTTTATAAATATTCTTAATCTAATTCACTCACAAATCCTTTGTTGTCCGGTACCAATAGTACAATGTCAAAGTACAATAATCCTATTTTTCCTTATCCATCTGATACTACGACATATTTATAAACGTTTATCATAACTGCTTTCCTTATTCATGTTAAAATTCATTTATTTACTCTTAGAACTAATTTTATAAATACATATTTGTCAAAATATCAGCTATCCAAATGTGGAACTAAAATAATAATAAGAATAGATGAATATTTAAAGCACTATGAATTTATCTTTCATGGGACATAAAAAGAAAAAATAAGACGTGTACTTTCTTACAATCTTTGAAAGTTCAAAATGAACTTTAAACACTAATCGTGCTTCTCATCCTCACAGCTTATCTCTAGTGAAGGGGGTTCATCAGTACAACTCAGTATCATATACTGCAGACAAATTCCTTCGGGTGGGGAATAGTTATATTTTTCTTTTGTTAATCTTCTAATATTATATTTCTTCAACTTAATATTGAATCTTTTTATCGCAGTCTTATTCACTTTATCAATACCAATTTCTGAGTCATGTTCTCCTTTGTTTCTCCTAAGACGTTCTTGATAATTATATGATCAACAAGAGTTAAGTTACCATTTTTCAAACTGAGATCAGAAATTCGTTAATATTTTGCTCTTTTATATTATTTTATTGTTTCTTGTTTTAAGAAATTATACAAAATCACTCCTGTTTATTCATTTTATTGCATTCTTAAATAACTGATCTTTCAGAAATAATAATTTAATATCACATAATTCTCATGAAGAGAATGTGCAATACCATTTGAAATACGTATATAAAAATATAAGAAATATTTACAAACTAGTAAATCAAAAAATTTAATTTTTTATATTCATTCTTTATACAGACAGAACTCTACCTTGCTAACGACGTTTAAAAAATTTTAATTAAAAAAACACATTAAAAATTAATATAAACTACTTATAATTTATAAATGGATATCTTGCAATTAATATTGTTCGGGAACTCCGAATTTTTCGTTTTTTCCCATTTTGGGATCTTAAAAAGTTTTTTTATATCAAATTTTCACAAAATCATTCATTGTCATCGAGAATGAGTGAGTGTGCAAAGTTTGAAGAAAATCGATTAAGTAAAAAGCCTTCAAAAATAGGTTTCTAAATTCCATGGATACATATATAGAAAGTAAGCTAATAAAAAGAATGGAAAAAATAGTAGGATCACGTTATAATTTACAAAAAAATAATATAAAAGATGTCTTTAAAATTTTTAATTAAAAAATTTTAAATATCTTAAAATCAAAAAGTTACTTACATTAGTTGGTCGTCCAGAAATATTCGGAGGAGATCTGAAAGGTAGAAATTTTAAATTAATATTAATATAATTCACAATGATTATCATTTCTAATGTTGAACCACAAAACAAAAGAACTGGTAGTTAGTAATTGAGCCATCTTCAATCAAGACACATCTGAATATCTAAAATGCACTAAAAGAGCAAGCTAAGATTATTGTATTAAAAACATGGCAGACAATGGCGTGCTTTAAGCTCAAGATTTACAGAAAGATTAATCTGACATCACAAACCTATCATCATTATAATGGCCACCATTGTCACCGCCATTATGTTCACCTTCATCAGTATCATTTTCATCATCATTAGATGAGTCTGAACTGTCTGACTGACTTGAAACATAACTAATAGTGATACAAATTACAACTGTTTTCAACAGTAACAGAAATTTTTAAGTGATATAATAGTAATAATTAAATAATTTAAGAAAACATATTAACTAACTTTCTCTGGTTTCCATTGTTGAGCATGGGTCTCGCGCTGGTCGGCTAAAATACAAAAAACATAATGTTGATCGAAACGCACAACATATTTACACGAAAAAAATCATTCAATAAAATCGTTTATGATAATAGAATGTTTGATTAGAAGCGCATATTAATTAGTCAAAAGGACTTTTCGCATTTGTCTGTGCGAGCGGTTTCTTGACCAAGGGTCTCATGAAACATTATACTCTATCAACTTATTATATTTCTATATTTGCTACATATATTTACTGTGATTATCGGAGATGAAACTGATAAATAAATTACACATTTTTGAATAAAAATATTTTTAAACTATTATTATGTTCTGACTAACGATTGAATATTTAATGTTAAGTCAATGTGAATGACTTTAAGGTATTATGACAAGTTTTTACACCCCCAAACAGTTAAAGTGAAACAAAGAACAAATTATATTAAAAATAAAAGTTTGATACTTTTGACTTTCTCATGGGACGGTTACAATTTCTTTTCTTGTGTTATATTGACTCCCCAGATTGAGGTTTTCAAATAAAGATGGTTTATTTACCAACGTTTTCTGACTTGATATGAAGCAAGGGTTCCAATTTTTTATTGGGTTATAATTGATTTAAACTATTTTTTGTAAAAAACGACTACTGTTAAAAATTATTTGTGATTGTAATGCCTATTTCCAAGAAATAATTAAAGTATTCAGGATTTTTTCAAAGGTAAATATTATTCATTTTTTTCAAAATTTAACTAGCATTTATCGAAAAACATTTCCCAAAAAAAATTCACAGAGAAAAATCTCAATCAAACAGACCAAGAATTTTTCTTAAACTAGAATAAAGAAAAATTCAACTTGTAAATAAATACACGGGGTTTTGTTTTACTGCACCATTTGAATAATAAAAGTTGACTCACTGTAAAATTAAAAAAAAATGAATAATATTGATATTAAGAACACCAACATTGGTTTTCAAACTTTTATTTTCATTACAATCAGAATTGTCTTTTGGACAACTCTCAGAAAAACTCTCGTCATTCGACATCGTTCTAAATTGATATTTTTTTATTAATGTTTGTTAATAAACAATTATTCGAACAAATTTTCATTATTTTCTGATTTTATTTTTAAAGTTCAAATTTTGTAGTTTTAGTATTAATTTTTATTTACATATTGGGTGTACAACTAATTAATTTCGTATTTTTTTGTTAAAAAAACCATTTATTTAAGTATAAAAGTGAAAAAAATACGAAATTAATTAGTTGTACACCTAATATTAATTTTATTTAAAAATTATTTTATCTAAAGAAAGAACATTTAATTAATTCAAAACTTAGTTAAAATTATTTATTTTATTTAAATTTTAATATGAAGATTTGAAAAGATTTAATATTTTTAATGTTTTTACATATCTTATGCTGTACTTTAAAATATAAATTATACTCGAATAATTATTTGAATAATTAATTACCAATACTCCAAGGTACGATCAGAAGAAGCACAAGCCCTTGGGCTTCACCGTTAGTTTTAGTAAAAAAAACGACGGTACCTTCAGACCTTGTGGAGACTACCGAATGCTGAATTCGGTCACAAAACCGAATTTTTTTTACAAAAAAATAATATATATATATATATATATAGAAGAAGAAGAAGAAAATAACAAAGATGCAAAGCAAATAACAGAATAGCAGAGAAAGAAGAACAGCATTAAAACCCATATAAAAACACAATAAATTCCACGAACTAAAAGAATTATCTTTTGTAGAAGATACACAGGTGGTGTATCATGCTGCTAGTAAAAAGCTTTACAACAATGTTAAAGATTATTTCGATATTGTAAAATTGAAATTATTAAAGAAAGTGTAACAAGTTTAGCACATTATCGAAGACTTTCACGACAAAATCAAAACTAATTTTAAGAAGTTCACAGATAAATAACATAATTTAACCCGACGTACATTACAAAATTTCTTTTAGAAATTTTATCTCCCTTACCAGATATTTAAATAATTTGACTTCTAAATACCACCTGTATTATTTTAAAAGAACTATCAAATAAATTGAGTCCCCAGAGTCATTTATAAATAAATCGCTTACTTATTCAACTAGAATAAAAAGTTATACATTTGTCAAATTGCCATTTTGAGAGAGATCATATTTTAAAAGATCCATACATTCTCGTTAAAACAATACTTAAAAATTGATCTGGTTGTAGGCCTTAATTAGTAAATTGATTATCTTTATTGGATGACATACAAACACAATTATTAATAATACTATTCTTATTTGTGCTCACAATCTTCAGGGAAGTTGAATATAAATTACTTCAAAGAATGAAGTTCAAATATGAAAGAATCTTAAATTTAATACAGAATGCTTTCACTTTTGATCGAAAATTTTTGATGAAATAGTTTAACGGTATAAATATCAATTAATTATTTTCTTTATTATACATAAGAATTAATGGCTTGTGATAACGTATGAAATTGAGTAAAAAGCCTTCAAAAACAGGTTACTAAATTCCATGGATACATGTATATACCCATATAGAAAGTAAGTTAATAAAAAGAATAGAAAAACGACATTTCTTTTAATCAACATAATATATATATATATGTGTGTGTGTGTGTGTGAGTCAATGATTGGTGTACATATATTTACTAAATTATCTTTATCGCATTCATCAAGTTATCTTGTTTCTAAAAATATAATCAAAATAAAATTGAATATTTTTGATACAAACGACATTTACTTCTAGATAGTCAAATATGTTATAATACGTAAAAAATAATTTAATATCTTTATTGGAAATAATGTTAATAATATACTTTCGCTGGTACAACTGGGTAATTTGGCTTCGGTTTTGGGACTGGCTTGGCAACGTGATTCATCTCTTCACTGGAACCCGATGTCGACGATTCAGCAGACTCTTGTTTCTCAATTGATGAAGCTGAAGTGACTGAGTTTTGGGCTAGAATTCGAGGAGGGTTTCTATATTGCATATTCGCAGACAAATTGGCTTTGGTTGGAGTAAATGGAGATTTCGAATACCCACTAGTACTACTGAACAAATACCGCAGTTAAATTAATAAGATTAGATAAAATCTTTATAAAAACAGTCGTAATATTTAATATCCACAAGTTATTATTTTAAATAGTAAATTTAATACTAAAAATATACCCAGAGCTAGGAGTAGACGGAATACTACCAGGATGGTTCTGAGAATTGAGTCGTTGAATGGCTGCTAATTTATTTTCTTCCCGAACCTTTTC
>MQRK01220599.1:1004-13945 GCA_001938485.1 Girardia tigrina
TACAAAGCATTACCTTCAAACCATGAATATTCGGCTTTGGTGTCGATTTGGCTGGTTGGCCTGGTTTCACATATGATCTTTTACGCTTTGGGTTGTCGTAATGAATCCACTTTTCATCGTCAGTGACAATACGATGTAAAAACGGTTTCTTTTTGTGGCAATTAAGCAGCATTTCAGACATGCAAAATCGTCTCTCAACGTCTCTCGGCTTCAATTCGTGTGGCACCCAATTTCCTTGTTTCTGAATGTATCCGGCTGCTTTTAAACGTTTAGAAATGGCTTGTTGAGTGACTTCCAATGTTTTTCCAAGTTCTTCTTGAGTTTGACATGGATCTTGATCGAGTAATGCATCCAATTCTTTGTCTTCAAACTTTTTTGATGGACCTGATCGATCTTTGTCTTCTATGTCAAAATCGCCACTTTTAAATCGTGCAAACCACTGCTGGCATACTCTAACCTCTGGAGCATATTCAGGATAAGCTTCTGAGAGTAAACGATGTGCTTCTGTTGCATTTTTCCGTAAATTAAAGAACAAAAGCAAACCTCCTCGCAAATGCTGTTTTGTTGGAACGTAATTTGACATTTTGACTGTAATAAAAAAAATTTGTGTGTTTACTAAAATTCAATAAAATTGACTATTGACTACATAAATAGATATGAGGTTAGTAACAAATTCGAAATGAGGTAACAAATACGAATATAAGGTTATTTCATAACAAATACGAAATTAATTAGTTGTACACCTAATATTTGTGGTGACCAGTATCTCTTTAATGTGCCTGGGGTTATTAGCCGGAACGTCGGTGCGTCGAATTGATGGAAGCTCTGAGATGGTTGAGTCAAAAAATTCGAACAAAAAAATACAAAAATTCGAACTATTATTAAGTATAAGTTTCTTCTTGAAACCTCAGTATCAGAAACCATGCGGAATATCAATAGTGTATTCTGATATGCTACTACGCAGCTTACAGTTCCGAATTAGTAAAGGAAATTTGTAAAACGTAATTTTAACCTCAATAATGAATCTCGGAGTCACCCAAGAACGCAGGTAGACAAAGACGAACTAAAGGTAACCGTGGAGTCGGATCCATCATAAAGTCTTCATGGTTTATTGCTAATGTTTGCTGTTACAAAACAAATAATATTAAATCACTTGGCATAAATTGGTAAAGTGAAAAAGTCGGATAAGTGGATTCCACATGAGTTGAATAAAAAGCAGAAAAAGTGTTTTGGTGCTTTGAGGGTGCTTTTTCGTTATAAATGTGATCAATTTTGAATCGAATCGTCACCTGTGATGAAACGTCGATAATCGCAAACTTTCTACAAAGTTATTGAACAAGAATGAAGCACAAAAACACAGTCCAAAGCAATAACATTCATCAAAAGAAGCTAAAGATGAGTACTTGGTGATCTGCAGCAGGTGTAATTCATCATGACCACATGAAAATTCTTTTGTTAATCATAGCAGATGTTTACTGCAACGAAATGGAAGATATGATGCAGTAACTCAAGGAAAAACAACCGCGTTTGGTAAACAGGTAGACTCTCATTTTGCTCTACGATAATGCCAAACCATATACTGCACTTAATACGGTAACAAAACTACAGAAACATGAGTTGAAACCTCTGCCCCATCCTCCATGATCACCAGACCTAGTCCCAAATGACTACTATTTCTTCCTCAATTTGAGTAACTTTTTGTTAAAAAAATTTAAATTCCGAAGATGCCCTTAAAATGGTTTCCATGAATTTATAGATTTTTATACAATTGGCCTTAACAAGCGTCAAAAAAATGGCAAAAGTATGTCGATAATATGGGTAAATACTTTGATGAATAACATAAATATTTTTATTGGTAAATTATCAATAAACTTTGACTTGAATTCAACAACATTTCATACTTGACAACCTAATACATAACATTTCGCAAAGTTTTGTTACTTTTTTTGATTCTCCTTGTAAAATGTACATTTTATGAAAACAAAATCAATAAAGGAAAAAGATATTTATACCAGGTTAAGTTAACTTAGTTACTTAAAACATTGCTTACTTTGGGGTACCTTTAATACATTATTTCAAGGGGATATGCCGTCCTGTATATTTCAGATGTCCGTTTTTAGACATGTATGTTCGTCATGTTCGTGACACTACCTGTACGATAACTTAACAAGCGGGCAACTTCGCAGGTAAATTTTTATTTATTTTCAGTGAAGAATATGCTCTAGGCAAAGTTTGTACCATAATTAGTTTTAGAAATCTCAGTCCTGTGATACGACATATAAAGATCTTGAAAACTAAGACAAACCCATAATGATTATTGGCGACAGGATTTAAACGTTAATTGAAAATATGCATTGTGTATGACAAGAAAGACGAGAGAGATAATAAGCGTATTTCAAAGGAGTTACTAAGATAAACTATTTTCGAAGATTTGATTACATTTCTCAGGACCACGTCTATTTGGTTCAAAAAAACAAAGTAGACTAAATCTCAACCTAAAACGGATGATGATTGGCGATGAAAAAAGGAATCGTTCACTATAAGGTAAGACACATAAGATCATATGGAAGCTACGTTAACACAGAAGCGTAATTCGATCTTTTGAAATACATCTAAATAAGACCAAATGTTATTATGACAAAGCTCAACCTCACAAGTCTATAGAAAAACTGATAGGAATCATAAATCTTATTTCAGCCTCTTTCAACATACACCATTAGAATTTTCGCTGAATGTAAGGAATTTTAAAATTGTCCGAAAAACATCGAAAAAGTTATCGAATAAAGTTTAATAAAATTCTTTTTTACTGCAAAATTATATTTTTTATTAATTTGTTATAAAAACGCGAGATTATTTTTTCTCTTTCCAATTCTTATGGTCAGAGCCGAAAGGGTTAATGATGCTTATGAATGACTTGCATTTATAAAAGTATAAAGGTTATTTATAAAATACAAATGAAAAAGTACCGCTAGAGAGAGCGAAAAAATGCTGTCAGAGGCGGCGATCGGATTGTTCTTTATTAAGTTGAGCATATGGCCTGATGATAGCAGTGGAAGGGCAGTCTGCAATTTGATACTCAATCATTATGTTCCAACCAGATGCGAGACGAACACGATTTATTAATGATTTAAATATTAAGAAATATTAATATTAAAGACAAATTTGATAATTTTTTCTTTTAATATCATATAGCAAAGTACCCCTTTCTAAACAAACAGTCAATCAAAAAAAATTTATATCCATTCTTTATAATGGCAAAACTCTATTTGGTCAAGAGAATTTTTTGTTCTTTTTTGTAGAAGGGAAAATAACTAGTAAATTTAATTTTTTATCTTTACGTTTTTTGCGTATTATAAATTACTTATAATTTATAAGTAGATCTTTTTATACTAATATTTTTTAGGAACTCCGATTTGGCCGTTTTTCCAATTTGGGATCTCAGAAAGTTTTTTGATCTAATACATAATCTTTTGCAAAGTTTTGTTACTTTTTTGATTCTCCTTGTAAAATGTACATTTTATGAAAACAAAGTCAATAAATCAAAATGATATTTATACCAGGTTAAGTTAACTTAGTTACTTAAAACATTGCTTACTTTTGGATACCTTTAATTTCTCAAACTATTATATATATATATATATAGAAAGTAAGTTAATTAAAAGAATGTAAAAATAATTATTAAAATACTCAATAAAAGGGTTGGTTGTCGTTTTGTTCTTTAAAATCTCATTGCAAAACAAATAACATGGATAATATTTTAGTTTGGAGATTTTATCTTTTTCAAGTCATAGAATGTAATGATTCCTTACTTATAGGGTTGTTTCATCCTTATTATAAATATAAGCTTGACAACTTCATTAAGGATTGATGTTTCATCACTGGAATTGATAAATATAAATGATGTTTTAATTCGAATGCAGCAATTAAAATACTCGAAGCCTTAAACATTTAGCTTGTATTAGTATATTATCCCTCTTTACTTTATCCTGTATTATCATATCAGTAAAAAATATAATTTAACACATTTCAGGCTCTTTCAACATATACTATTAGAATTTTCTTTGACTGTAAAAAAATAAAAAATTTTCCGAAAAACAGCGAAAAGGTTATCGAATAAAGTTTAATAAAATTCTTTTTTACTGCAAAATTACACTCTGAGATACATTCTCTGCATTATGGAGGTCTCGGGCAAAGATGCAATTGTTGTAGCTCGAGGAGTGGATGTGCCAAACATGTGCTGTAAATTGTACATTATAAAGTTTTCAGTATGGTCCGTTTAATGTGGCATCAACATAACGTCCCGACAACGTCACACTAACCGGACTCGACTGTATTTTTATTATTTAGTTATTACCTGATGATTACAAGAACATCGTTTTAGATTATAAATCTCCTGATTTATTAATGGTGGTTTTGTCTAAAGATGACGGTTATTCCGTCCAAATTAATGACAAAAATTTTCTTATTTTTAAAATAATATAAATTGGCTAGTGTCTTTCAGAGAATATCAATAAATCTAAAACTTGTTATTATCTATCAAACGCTTCTGTAAGAAAGAAAGTTAGGAAAGAACAAATACATAATCTTTTTATCGATTAGGAGTAATTTATAAACATAAATATTTGTCAAATTTACATAATAATTCTTATTATAAAAAATAAAATCGATTAACCGTGCAGCACAGCGCCCAGAAATACCGATCGTGTACTATATGTAGGATGACTTTCCATCGGGGCAACCAGATTACAATAAATGCCAAAATTATCAATATGCAACCATATAATCCGCTCCTTTTTGACTGAATATCGACCTTGTATCACCAAGAATGTTAAAAAATGAATATTTTATAAAATAATAGATGATAATAATTATTATAATTGTCACAGAATAATTTTTGGGACTTTGAAACAAGTAAATTCTATTAGTTTTTTATACGTAATGTGTGCAATAAGTAACCGGACTATATCACAAAGCAAAATATGAGAATTATAATAATAATTTATTCTGTAAGATATTGATCATAATAGGCAATGAAAATATAATTTGTTATAATAATTGTAGGTATTGAATTTTAGAACACGTTCGGAAGTGAACAATGGTGGAAGAAGAAAGGAAAAACAGTGTGCAAAAAATTTTACCAGATATGTAATCTAGAAGCTAGCTTTGGACGATTTCAAATCGCAGGTAAACCAAAAATTATTGAAATACAGTGTAAGCCGCTTAATAGGACCACATTTGTCCCAAGCCCAACTGGTCCTATTAACCGACTGGTCCCATTAAGCGAAGTGGTGTTATTTTTTGACAAAGTACACTTTTCGAGTTGCTACAACATTTTGCGCGTTTTTAAATGTCGCCATCGGTTTAAAACTGCCTGCAAACCGATTGCGATGGTCTAAACAGTTTGAGAGCTCTGAAGTACAAACTCTTCGTATAAACAGTACGTTAAACGCTTTAACTATGTACAGTATTGGGCGATACAGTTCTGTACTACTTTACTGTACAGCATACTTAGGATTCGGCAACTTGCACTCTAGTCTGCTCTATCCTCTCTCATTCAGCGCAACAGAACACACCCACGCAGCTAGAGAAGAAGCGTCCTACCAGCAAGAGAGAAGTTGGTGGTGACGATTTCATAAGAGGGTGTGAGCTTGCTGCAGCTCTCGTCAGCAGCCAGTCTGCAACCCTCCCCATTGTGCTCTAGCAAGATTGATGTCGAGGTAGGCGACACACACACATGCGTACCTGGGATGGTAAGTGTATGGGGCCCCTAACTGTACGTTTGCTTGCAGGACACTTTTCCTCTTGCTGTGTCATGTGTGTGTGTGCTACAAATGTAGCAGGTGCTCTCTGCAGCTAAAGAGATAAGAACAAATACAGTAAATACAAATTCAGTCATGACCTGCTTCTTTGTTACGTGTGTATGTGTATGTTGATTGGGGTGGGTGTATGACCTACGCTAAAAACACGTTTTTCATGACTTTCATGTTGTTTGAAGGGTCAAATAGTTTCATGAGTGGTCCCATTAACCGACTTTTACTGGTACTATTAAGCGGCTGCTTTAATATTAGAAACATAGGAAATGATTCGGTCCCACAGAATTTGGTCCTATTAAACGGCTGGTCTTATTAACCAGTGGTCCTATTAAGCGGCTGTAGTTAAAAAAATTAAGGAATTTTCATAGATAATAAATATTATGTTGGATTTACAACAATGATAAAACATAAAATAATTACAAGAGGATCACCGATAAATCTAAAACCACATAGACAACTGATTAATCTGGAAGAGAAAATCAATGAGACTATATAAAGAACTCGTGGGGAAACAATATTATTAAGAAATTCAATTCTCCTTGGAATACACTGATGATCTGTGTATGGAAAAAACAAAATAAAATGCTGTTAGAATTTGCCTATATTTTAGGCAGTTGAATCTAGTCACAGAGAAGCAAGTGTTTTCGATGCTAAATATGATAGAAATAATTGAAAGGCTGCATGGATTCAGATATTTTTCATCGACTGATTTAGGAAATGGAGATTACCAAGTCGAATTAGAGGAGGAATCAAAATCTAAGATGGCATTTTCAACTAAGATGGGAAAGTTCTGTTTTAAAAAAATGCCTTTTGGTCTAGCAACAGCCCGGAAAAATTTTCAAAAAAAAATAATTTATTAATTTTTTTAAGTTTGAAAGTTTTAACAAATAAAATAAATACTAAAAGTTTTAAAATTAAAAATTATCTTTAAAGGGAAACAAACAAAAATTTGTCATTATTATTCAATATTATTCTAAATTATTAAAATAAATTTTAAAAATAATTCTATTTAAACTAACAATTTATAAAAATATTTGGCGTTTCTAAAAAAGTAATGCGATTTTGTATGCCACACATATAAAACTGCTAATTATGCTTTGGTATTGAGTTAAACCAACTACAAGACTATACTATTTGACTAATCAGGTGGCTACTCAATCACATGCGTGTGTTACCATATATAATGCATGGTTCGTAGCATGCTTTGTCTTATTGCAACGACTGTACAAATGGAGCTGAACAAAGAGCACTTTCGTTCATATGCAATTATGAAACAACATCAAGCTACAAAAGTGTATGAGCAGTAAGATGGAGTGAAAACCGCAACAAAATTAAGTTGACACTAAAAGCAATGGATAGGTATAAAAAGTTGTAATAGACTAAAAGTCGTTCAAAACCAAAATTTGGAATGATTCGTTTAATATTTTGAGGTTCCGTAATGCAATCAAAATTTTATATAGGTATATATATATATATAATATATACATGTCACATAATATGTCACATAATATTGAAACTAACTGACTTCTATTATTTTACAGCATCTTGAACACTTCAGAACAATGAATATAATAATAAGGTTACAGATATATGTAATTACACAAAACACGGTACAAATACACTAATACAGTTTACTGAGTAATATAGTCACAACATTACTGTTCAGTATGTTCACTCGCAGAAATAAGCAAATGTTCAAGTGCCCCTCAGCCTTAAACTGAGATTTAGTGTGAAACACTGGCATTATTTTTCTTGATTGAATGAATTTTTCTTGATAAATTTTCTCTTGATAAAACCCTCCCTTCAGACAGAACCACATACTTTCTGAGAGGATTCAGTCACCTACTTAACACATCGTTCAACCGCTTGAGTGCGACAAGGGATGTCATAGCACGGAAGCTCTTCCTTCCCATCTGCAACAACAAGTAGAAAATCCAACGACAGGTTCATTGTTAATGAAGATGTACTTCTCTGTAACGCTTGCCAGTCTATCAGACTGAAATAATCTGAACTGTCCGTGTTGAAAACTGGCGCCTGAAAACATTTATCCTGGGCACTGTTCGCGGGTTTGACTCTTTGACACACTGAAGACAGTTGTTCGCTTCTGACATTCATTATCTAACAAAAAGTTTCCGAACATGTTTCTGGCTGTCTGTAAGGATAGAAAGAAATACACTTTCTTGGTGGGCAAAAAAGGCGTTTCTCTTGAAAACTGTGTCCACAATGTTAATGAATTCAGGAGGCAGATATCTTGTTCTCCGTATCATCTGAAAGAGGTGTCGAGTGCCATGATAAACTGATGGTTTGCTTTTAATATCAAACCACATTGGAGCATAGACCTTGATCACAAAAGTTGCCAGAACTTTAAGTGAGTCGGTAAGTTCCAGTGTTGCAACATAAAGACGAAGAATCCGACTTGCAGTGGTAAGCCATCTTGAGTGAGTTAAATTGTCAGGACTCATCGATTCCAAATGATCATTGCTGCTCTTTGAGCAGCTACAAGAATCCAATCATTCAAGTGTTAAGCATAATCTGTTGGTTATTCGGAAGATTCAATTAGAAAAATCCTAGACTCTGCACTTTTCTCCAACACGACTTAACCAGCTCCGGTAGAAACATGACAATTGGCGTCCTCATGCAGCTGTACAAACCAGGGAATTATTTGAACAAAGATAGGTACAGCTAATCTTTTAGTCCACTTACAGTCCTTCCTACTTAAAATACAATTTTTTTCAGAATAAAACCAAACAAAAAAATAATGATTCATAAAATTAGAATATATCAGAATATAATTTCAAATAGTTAATAAATTATTCGGTTATGAAAAATTGATTCATTTGCATAAAAAAATAATTTTTCCCAGCAAAATGTTTAACCTGGATTCCTGTAACATGTCGAAGGGCTTTCGCCATCACATAAGCACTAGCCAAGGGCATATTCTTCAAATATCGGTGATCTTTTGTTTGTCCATCATTCACAAACACAACATATCGTGGAACGGAGCTGATTTTCATCTGACATATTAACACCGATCGTCAATGATCAAATACTGTTACATAGATGTGTCCCTAGGAGGATGCAGGGCCTAAGATATAGTTCTGCCATAATAGTTTTCCATAAAAAATAAACATTTTACACTTGTAAAATTTTTATTGTTACAGGAACAATATTATTGAGATTAGAGGCAAGTATTTATACTTCATAATTTGTATGTTTTTGATCTTTGGATTTGTAGCTGTAAGTTTATTATTAAAATGTTTCAATTAAAAAATCTTTAAAAATATGAGTAATTACTAATTATAATACAAAAAAATATTTTTCAAAAATTTTTGTCGATATTTTTTAAAAATAAAAAAAAATTTTTTACAATTTCTTTCAAAAAATGGTTCGGTTTCTATTAAGTCGTCCACTTAGTTTTTGGTCAAAAATTCAGTTTTAGAAAAAAATTATTTTTTAAAAACGTTTTTACATTTTATTCTAAAAAATAATCACTATCGTTTTCTATCATCTTCTTCCATCGTTCAGGCAGTTGTTTGATCCCTTTTTTAAAAAAATCCTTTTTTTTCATTAAAAACCTTTTCTAAGTGAGAGTTTACTTCTTCAAGATTTTTAAAGTTTTTACCACGTAGTATATGTTCCAATGACCGGAAAAGATGATAATCTGATGGCGCAAGGTCTGTAGAATAAAGTGGATGACTCAGTTGTTCAAATCCAAGTTCAGTTATTTTTTGGTTCGTGATTCTCGTAGAGTCGGCCTTGCATTGTCATGCTGTAAGATTCTTCCTTGGTTATGAACCAAATTCGATCGTTTCACTATGAATTGTTCTTTCATACGTTCCAGTTGCTAACAATATATCTCTGCCATTGTGCTTCCATCATGCTTACGCAAATCATAGCATTTGATGCCTGAAATATCCAACCATACACAAAAAAGGAGTTTCTTTAACGTTGGTGATGGTCGAGGAGTTGGAAGACCTGCTTCCCCGGAAGAAAGCCATTGTTTTCTTCAATTGGGATTATGATACACGACGCACTTCTCGCTTTCTGTAATAATTCGGTTCAAAAAGGGTTTTCTTCATATCGATCCAGGAGATTTATGCTGTCAGCATAGAATTTATCGCAGGCGCGCTCAGTCAACGCGTGTAGAACTAAAACTGATTGTTTGTGAATCTTCCCCATTTCTTTTAAATTTACATGAACTACTGATCTTGAATAGCCCATCTTTATCGATAATTCTTTGACTGTTTGACGAGGATCTGATTTAACTAGGGCATCCAAGGTGTTCTGATTCAATTTTCGAGGTTTTCCTGAACTATTTACATCTATGAGACTCCTGTTTCCATTTTAAAATCTTTTAAACCACGAGTGACACTTTTTAGTCTCAGAATATCGCCGTAAGCTTCATTAATTTTTTTCGTTGTTATTCTTGCTTTAAATCCACAATCACAAAAGGTCAACATTGAGTGATGCACATGTTGTTCGTCTGTCGCTGGCTTGGACATTGTTCCAATTGGTTAAAAAAGGTTTTTTAGTCTAACAATAGAATTTGCGATCCTTGTTTGAGAAAGAAATATAACTTACCTGTTTGCGACACCGCATTTCAATACAGACTGACTTCAAAAAACGTAATCGATTTTTTTCGGAGAACTAAATGGATGACCTAATATATTGCTATTAGGAAAAAATAGAGCTAGATATGTATAGATATATGTATCGTTTTTGAGTCTGATGAACGCAAATTTAATATTTTTGAAAAATAATTTATTGAAAGTTTGTTTACAAAATTTATTACTGTACATATTTCGAAAATTCTCTTTCCATCATCAGCATTATATTGGTTATTTATAATGTTACGTTTTTATAAATTTACTTTAAAAGGAAAAAAAATATTTGTCAATATTATCTTAATTTAAGATATTATTGAATAATAATGGAAAAATATTTTTAAAATTTTATTTAAAAATTTTAAGATTTGAAACGACTTTAATCTCAAAGTTAATAAACATTCAAAATGGACAAAGTGAAGCCATTTTAAATATTAAAAGGATACCGAACTAATTACAAAACCGAATTGATTACAACAACTAATTAATAATAAAATAATAATATTCCAACAGTTCAAAACGGAATAAATGTATTTTTAGACATGAATTTTACACAAGGTAATATACCGAATCAGGCAAAGAATAATCATGTTGAATTATATGTTTAAGTTCATTGCACAACTCATCAATACCAATGTGCTCCTGCAAAACTTCAAGCTGCCCAATTTTATTATTAAAGAGTCTTTTCTTGAGACTTTAACTAAAAACGTTTAAGGTTTCAAGATTTCTCTGCCTTATGTTAGAATATTCTACTGATTCTAAGAGGATTCCTACCTGTTAGTATGCGAATAGTTGTATTTCATCAGCTTTGTGAAGTCCACCTTAGTACTTTCAATAGCAATATCGTTAGATTCATTCAATATTATTATTATTGAAATTAATTCGGTAACCCTCATATAATCTTTAAAAAAAAATTTAAAAACACTGCCATTATTATCCAATAATTTATTAAATTTAGATAAACAAATAAAATTTTTCCTTTCAAAATAACTTTATAAAAAAGTAACAATATAATTAAGAAATATAATTGCTGATGATGGAAAAATAATTTACGAAATATGTTCAATAATCAATTTTTAAAAAAGCTTTAAAAAATTATTTTTCAAATATATATACAGTCAGGTGCAAACGTTTGTGAACGCTTGTTTCTATACTGCTTTTTGTTGTTGCAATGCATGTTTGTGTATTACTTGTTAAGTATACATAAACCATTTAAATGATTAAATACATATTTTATTTTTATTACTTTTCAAGTTATAAATTGTCATTATTTATTTTAGAATCCTACCTGTCCGCGGCAAGGAGCTAACAACAAAACAGCGAGCAGCAGTTTTGGCTTTGCTGAAGCACGGCGTTTCGTATCGACAAATAGCTAAAACTCTTAATGTTTCTCTTGGAGTTGTATGTCAGACTGTTCAGAGAAAAAGGGAGACTGGTTCCTTATGTTCAAAATCTCGATCTGGTCGTCCAAGGTCAACCAGTCAAAGAGACAACAGAAAATTTTTACAGGAGTTAAAAGAACCCCTCATGTTACAGTAGTGCAAGTTCGCAGTAGGCTGTTCCAGTACTTGCAAACCATCAGCAAAAGGTTAATCCGTCGCAAGATTAGCTGATGGATGTCTCAGGTCCTCAAAGCCAGCCAAAAAAACCTGTGCTATCTGCAAAAAATATTTCAGATCGTGTTGGCTTCTGGAAGCATTATGAGTATTGGACTGCAGAGCAGTGGGACTGTGTGCTATTTAGTGACGAGACAACCATATCACAATTTCCTAGCACCTCTGGTAATGTTTGGCGACCTCAAAATAAACTTTTTGAACCTAAATATCTGGTGCCCACTGTCAGGGATCCTGAAAAATTGATGATTTGTGGTGCTATTTCATCGCGTGGTCATGCAGGACTGTGGTTCATGGCAAAGGGAACCACCATAAATAGTACAGTTTATTTAGAAATCTTAAAGGAAAATTTGCCACAATTTATAGAGTGACACAGAAGGACCTTCTTTCAGCATGATGGAGCACCTTGCCACAATGTCAAGGCTGATCGAGAGTGGTTAGCATAGTTAGGCTTCCAAATTCTTGGTCCTTGGTCAGGCAACTCACTGGATCTCAATCCGATTGAGAATGTCTGGACCAAGGTGAAGAAACAGGTTACTGCCATGCACCCAAATTCCCTGCAGGACATGATCAAAGCAGTGGAAACTGTTTGAACTCAAAAAGTGTCACCAGACTATTGTAAAAAATTATACCATTCGATGCCTGACCGAATTCGTTCTGTTCTCAAAAATAAGGGTAAAAACAAAACATACTAAATATACACTATTTTTACGTGGTTTATGTACCAGTTATGACAAGTATTGATAAATTTGCGTCTTTTTTATGTACTAATAAAATCTTTGTATTTTTGTGTGCTTTTGTCAATATAAATATAGTTGGGTGCAAAAGACAATTTAACAACTAGCGTTCACAAACTTTTACTCCTGAGTATATATATATATATATATATATATATATATATATATATATAT
>MQRK01220599.1:16765-33490 GCA_001938485.1 Girardia tigrina
ATTTTATCAATTATTTATGGAATTAACTTTTTAAGAATTTAAAAAGATTTTTATTTAGAGAATTATTTCATTTTAATTAATCGAATATTATTTTTGATTTATTTAAAATATAAATATGAATTTTAAAAATATCGAACATTTAAAAATATCAAAAATTTAAAGATCACCAAAAAGAACCCCGACATCCCCCTCGTTTTTAAAATTTTTGAATTTTTCAACATTTCGAATAAGTTGTCTACCATTTTTGTCTTTCAACTTGTAACTTCTTTCGTGAATTTTTTCTATAATTTCATAAGGGTCCTCGAATCTATCTTCTCCTTTCGTTCTATTTTCCTTTTGAATCCAGACCTTTTCACCAACCTTATAAATTCTTCGTGTTACATTTTCCTCTGGCGTGTTTTTTTCTTTTATTCTTATTCTGGTATCCTCCCGGTTTTTTTGCTGTTATCATACCACTTTTGTCTATCTATTTTCTTCCCAAATAAGACTTCTGCTGGACTGCACCCTATCGTCTTTTATTTCGTTGCATTTATAGCAAATTCAACTTCCAGTAATATGTCTGCCCAACTTGTAGCTTTTCTTTCTTTCAAACTTGCCTGTATGAATTCTCGTATTGTCCGAAACTGTCTTTCAATTATCCCATTTGTGTTATGGTGATATGGGCTAGAGAAAATCACTTCGATACCTTTTGCTTCCAACATTTCTTTTACTTTTTTAGCTTCGAAACATTTCCCGCAGTCTACGTGGATCTCTTTTGGTGCTCCAAATTTTAATATCCATTTCTGTAATATCATTTGTACTATTGTCTCTTCATCTTGTCTTTTAATTGCTGTCCAGCTCACATATTTACTGAAATGGTCAATTATTCCTAAGATGTATCTTTCTTTTCTTACTGTTTCATTCCATGGTCCGCAGATGTCTATATAAACTTTTTCAAATATTTCTGACGTTGTTATTTTTATGTTTTTCTTCCTTTGTCTTTGTGGTTATTGTCTTTGTTCGTTGACACTCCATGCATGATCCTACCACCTCTTTTACCGTTTTCTTTTCTTCTTCCATGTCAAACTTGTCCCTCAGATATTCGTATACTTTCTCGGCTCCCTCATGGCACAATAATCTATGTGTTTCTATGATAAGATCGCTTCTTTTTTCTTTCGGAATCCATTCTTTCATACCTGCTCGGGTTTGACTTCTCGTAGTCACTGCCAATAATCTCGTCTTGTTTTTTCCTTTTTTGCTTCTTCGTGTTCCATTTGGCATTGTGTACATGTGTCGCAATTCTGTCTTGATAACATATCAGCGTTGCCGTGCAGCACTCCCTTTCTATATTCTATTTCGATATCCAAACTACTTAAGTAATTCATCCACATTTGGAATTGAGCCGTTAAGGGTTTCTTTGTATGGAACATGAACGTTATAGCTTTATGATCCGTTCTCAATTTAAATCTCTTCCCGCACAGATAATGGTTGAAATGCTGGCAAAAATAAAACATTGCCAAAAGTTCTTTCCTTGTTATGTAATAATCTTTTTCATGTGCTGACATTGAATGTGATCCATATGCTATTAATTGCTCTTTCCCCGAATCACTTATCTATGACAGTACCGCCCCTATGCTATCAAAACTGGCATCTGTATCTAGAATAAATTGTTTTCCGAAATATGGGAAGCTCAGTATTGGTGCCGTTATCAGTGCTTCCTTCATGTCCTTAAACGCTATTTCACATGCATTCGTCCAGATTAACTTTTCTTTATTTAAACCACACATTCCTTCTAATACCTTGGCTTTCTTTGCATATCCTTTAATATACCTTCTATAATAGTTGCAAATTCCTAAAAAAACTTCTCAAATTCTTAATACATTTCGGCCTTTGGAAATTCTCTATCGCTGCAATCTTTTCTGGATCTATCTGTATCCCTTGGTCATTTATTATGTGTACCAAAAATTTTACTTCCGGTCGCAACATCTTACATTTAGCTGGTTTTATTATTAGTCCTGTTTGTTGGATCCTCTCAAATACTTCTCTTATCACCTTATAATGTTCTTCCTTTGTACTTGTCGCTATTAGTATGTCATCCAAATAAACTGATGCTCCTTTCTTTATTGGTTGTAACACATTTGTCATTAGTTCTTGGAATGTTCCTGGTGCTGCTGCTATGCCAATAGGCATCCGTTTAAAACAAAACTGTACTGTCTTGGTGGTGAACGCCGTTTTTTCCTGTGATTCTTTATCCAATTCTATTTGATAGTATGCATTTCCTAAGTCTGTTTTACTAAAATATTTGGTACTGTGTAATCTATCCATCATTTCAGCTATATTCGGCATGGGAAAAGCTTGGCGCTTAGTGATTCGATTTAATTGTCTAAAATCCAGACACAATCTGATTTCGTCCTTGTCCTTTTTCCACACACATACTATTGGTGTGTTCCATTCAGAATTACATGGTTTTATTATTCTGTTTTTCTCCAAATTTTTTATAGCTTCTTTTAGTTTGTCTTCCAGATGTACCGGCTGTCTTCTCGGTTTTATGTTTATGGGTCCCCTTGTTGTCTCTATTCACCGGTGGGACTGTGTCACCGGTCGACCTAACAAAAGAAAACATTGCTAATGACAGTGATAGTGACTTATTCTCGGACGCTTTCGGCGTGTCTTCGCGATTTGTGGCTCCAAATAATAAAAAATATGCAAAAAAAACTAAAAAAATTGACAAGATGTTTCTGCAACTTTGACTCTTGTTGAAGATACCGATAGGCCACCAGATCCGTCATATTGGTTCGATAATGACGATATAAATATCTTCTTGGAACACATCAGCATCTCAAAAAAGTTTCTGGTTGTGCCAGACTTTGTTGCAACTAGGTTGTTTCATGGAGAAGATGATTTATATGCTGTCTTTACTGACTTTAATACAAAAAAGAGATTCATGTGTAGTTTCAATCAATTACAACCACACACATTGGCTTGCACTGTGCTGTACACCGGAACACGCGTCTATCTACAACTCACTGAGTAACTTGCCATATGAGAAGACAGTCACAGTTCTAGTGGCGCCACTCATTACTGCCATAAACGAAGTCGTCACAGATAGGAAAAATAAATCCTATAGAGTGCGGCTCCCGCTGAAGTTCCCCGAATGTGAGCAGCAGACGAACAATAACGACTGTGGTCCTTTTGTCTGCGGCTTTATAGAAAACATAATAAACAAAACAATCAAACCCCTCTTTGAAATCAACATAGAAAACATCCGAAAACGCTGTCAACAGCTGCGCCCTCGTGTATCGGATCGTTCTGCGGGAACAACTGGGGGTGGGGACATTTCAGTCACTGAGATATCTAAAACAAAAGTTTACTCTAAAAAAATAAGTCAACAGAAAATTATTGTCTATAATACCAAAAGGGAAAGAACTATGAACCTCCGACGATTTGAATGTTTCCAAATATCGAATCTTATTGATATGTTGCCGTCTAACGATAAGTGGCTTACCTTATCTACACAAGCCATTTATCAAATAGCAAAAAATAATGAATTATATATAAAAAGTAATATGTCATATAAAATGTTTATAAATATAGATAAAGTTTTTTACCCTTTATGTATATCATACTTGCAATTGATTCTAGTAGTTTTTGATGTTAACAACAAAACTACCATCGTTTATAATGTCATGGAATCCCTAACACTGGAACAAGAACTATCAATCAACAGCATCAATGCTAATATTCATTCCATCTTTTGATTGGGAGGTGAAGGTTGGATCTTGAAACAATCCAATGATTTACCAACTTCACAAAAATTTGCAGAGAGTGGATACTGGATTGCCAACTCTATATGGCAATTGTATCACAACGACCCCCAACAATGATGTACGAGAAATAATTTACAACATCACTAAACACTCAAAAGAAAATTAGACGACAAGAAAAAACTATTAAAGACAAGAATAACAGAGAATTGTGTTACAAAAAAATCTCAGAGATAATAGCGGCTAATTCCACAAAGAGTGCTAAAGAATTGGATTCGCTCATTACCAGCTACATTTTGCAAGCAAGAGTTAAAACGGACAAAATCTCAATGCTTCAAGAAACATCAGGAACATTAGAAAAAAACGGATGTAAATCTACGACATTACTTTAAATAAAACCGAAAAAGGCCATGGAAATAATTCTAAACGACACTACTGTTGATGGAGAGCTATCTTTAGAATCTCTTACAAATAACGTTAAATCAAAAAGCGAGTATCCTCCTGAAACAGACTGGAGTAATGCACCAAACATCAAACCTGGCCTAAAATTTTAATTTCAGCATTTCACTCCAGAAGAGATTTCCAAAATACTCAAGAACACAAAAATTACTAGTCCCGCTATATCAAACATTGCCTATGCAGATATTGACTATTGCGCCCTGGGTTGTCAATTTATGGCCACATTATTCAACAAAATCATTGATACGGGAGTCATTCCACCCAGTTGGAAGAAATTCCTAACGGTAATGATTCCTAAACCCGGTAAGTCAGGAAATTACAAAGATATAGGATCATGGAGACCAATAGTCCTGATGAAATGCATTGCCAAGTTGTTCACATCTTGTGTATGCACTCAACTGGAACAATGGCTGATGAAGAACAATTTAATTTCAAATTTCCAAAAAGACATCGGACCGTCTGACGGGTGTGCTGAACACAATAACGTCATGAGAATTTTACTGGAGGAATATCAACATCTTCACATTGCATTCCTCGATCTAACTGATGCGTTTGGCAGCATTCCAATTAATCATATATTAAAAATTCTCAGAAGAAAAGGTCTAGACTCATTCACCTGCTCTCTCATTGGAAATCTGTACTCGGATTGTTCATCAACATATACCTGCAGTTACTGTACAACTGAAGACATATCAATCAAGAGGTGGGGTTAGACAATAATGCCCGCTATCAATGATGTTGTTCAGCGTTGGTATTGATCCAATTTTGGCTGCAGTACAAGATAATAAGACTTTCGGTATTGACACCGAGGCTGGTAAGATTACTGGTCTGGCATATGCAGATGATATTGCAGTAGTTGCAACCAGCATCACATGTTTACAAGCCATGGTTTCATCTACATGTGGCATGATTGAATGGACTTCTATGAAGTTCAACCCAGCCAAACGTGGATATTTATCAACTCATCTTTTGAATGAATCAATTCACATTAATAACATACCAATATCTATAGTCACAGATGAAGAAGGTTACCGTTATCTCGGAGTAGAATTTACCAAAAAGACAAAATTCACTCCTGAACGTCTATTTCTCTCAGCTATTAAGGACTTGAAAAAAATAACCAAATCAATAATATTTCCCTGACAGAAAATATAAGCGTATGGAATCTTTATACACTCACGGTTTACCTTCTATTTTCGAAATTATTATATACCAAACAGGGAACTTACGTATTATGGCCACCACAAAACCACGAAATCTATCTTTAAAAGCGACTTCGACGTAGAAATTCGACGTTACTTGAAGAAGATTTGTGGAACGGTTCCAAATTCATCCAATGGCTACATTTATGCTAACAAAAAAAGGTGGTTTAGGCTTAGTCTCTGCCCGAGATGAGTACGCAATACAATTTATAATTCAAGCGTACAGGAACATGGTGTGCTCTGATGAAACATCGTGTCATCTCACCTTTATCAATTTATTCAACACCCTAGACAGATATCATAGTACTAAAAAAGAATGGATACTCTCTGATTGCCTAAACTGGATCAACACAGGTGACAAAGAGAACATCTCGCAAGCACGAAAGCCTTGCGGAGAGTTTGTTGAGATAATCAAACTCGACTATCCCCATTAGATTTAAATAGGTTTCATGCGCGCCGGACGAAGAGTGGGGCGGAGAGTCCCTTGGATAGAGTTGAAGTTCCACCGAGATAAACCCCAAAAGATCTTGTAGAAACCTTGAAGAAAAAGTTAATTTAAAAACTTTAATTAATAAAAATTTACCGGCATGATTCAGCATGATTCATAACCACCGACATTCTATAACGGCAGCGACATCCTGGGTGGTAACCTACAAATAAACAGACATCAATAATTATGTCACCATAAAGATTCCTTCTCTTCCTCCATCCTGTCGCTGAACAGGGTACCATGGTACAGACATCGCAAACAAACATAGACGCGCAACCATCCTGTCCTTAGATAATCTAATGCACGGGAATTGCTAATATAAACAAATGCTCAACATAACAAATCAATTGAATATACATGTTATATGAGCGGCTGCCGTGCATAGACAGTCAATTGATTGTAAAATAAACACCCATAAGATTGATTGTTCTAATTGACAGAGAACAAGTATGTGTATAGGCTCGGTCGAAGATACCGAACAACACACGATAACAACCAATATAAATAAGTTCGATTGCAACGTACAGCGACACACACTTTCTCACAATTTGCAATTACGCACAAAATTTTAAGAAAATACTTCAAACAGAAATTGGAAAAGCCCGAAAGTTTAAAACCACTTTGCATACAATCAGCGCACAGTTTTTAAAGATCATTTTCTTTAATTCACGAATTTCCACGACTGCCATTCTGTTCGATTTGATTTGAATTCTGCAATTATAAAATTCTTCGAGTTATCTGTTTTTTGTGAAAGGAACAATACTTAATAAACTAAGTACGATTTGATGCTTATTAATACTTAATTATTTGATTATAATGCTTTTGGAGCGTAGAATTGCCAATTTGACCGAACATTTTTTTGCCAGTTTCAGAAATTAAAATGATTGAATAAATTAATTAAATTAAATAAAAGTAAGTAAATAAATTAAATAAATAAAAACCAAATAAATAAATTAATTAAATGATTAAATATAAAAATAATAAATTAAATAATAAACGCGCAGTGTATAATAGAATCTTTTTTTTGCTTTTATGATATTGTTATTTTGTTGTTTGATTGGAAATTATATCGGCTGTTTTCATTTTTTTTGTACATAGTAATAACATAATTTGTGGAATCATTCGAATTTAATTCCACACATAAAGAGATCGAATAAATGACTATAATTAATATTCGATCGAATTGTGAGCCTCATTTAAAGGAAATTTTTCTCATCCAATGTAATTGTGTAATTTTGATTGAGGTAAGTGATTATGTAATGTAATTGTAATGAATATCTGGTAAGTATGCATGTGTTTGTGTAATGAGCCAATGAATGTGATATGTATGGTGTGTTTGAATGTAAATAATTGATTGGTTATGTGTGTGAGGAATTTTGTGCTTTGTCACAGGAATTTTGGATTTTAGTCACAATTAAAAAAAGTGTCGTAAAAATAAAAGTTTTCAATTTCAATTTCATTTTTAAATAAAATTTTTTGAAAAGTGGTCACTTCGTTTTTGCTCTATTCAAATTTGAACAATAGAAAAAATTTATAACTTGAATAATAAATGGCGCTAAATCTCAGACGGAGGAAAATCGAAGCCATCAAATGCATGCTCAACTTCAATTCTATCCTCACAAAAGGGATTAATTATGAGAAATTATGGAAAAAATCGTTGAGAGAGAGCGGAATGACTATTAGTTTAAACATCAATTCCGAGCGTGATGCGATTCCGGATGTGCCAGCAATTTATTTCGCACTGCCGACGAACGAAAATATCTCAAAAATATGCCGAGACATCGATAACGGGATATATGAAAGTTATCACATCAATTTCATCAGTCCGATCAACAAAGAGAAGCTCGAGCAGCTGGTTTATTCTACCTTTCAATCAGACTCGATCAATCAAATATCTAAAATATTCGATCAGTATACGAATTTCATTTGTCTCGAAGATGATCTATTTGTGCTACACGATGATAAAACAGAATTAATGTCCTATTCAAGAAATTCTTCTCAATCAAAAATAACAAGGAGACACGGCTTCCTGTCCAAATTATGGTGGCCAAGATGGGGCATCTCCCCACGAAATTCAAATTCAAGGGGCCGTGTCCCCATAAATTTAAATGAAAGATACCGGGGCCGTGTCCCCTTTCAAATGCGCCGGGCCGTGTCCCCTTTCAAATATGCCGGGGCCGTGACCCCACAAATTCAAATTTAAGGGGCCGTGACCCTACAAATTTAATCAAGAGTGAATTCGATGGCATCCAGAAAAATGACATTTTTTTCCGAGGATAATATGGACATTGTTAGTTGTATTTTGAATTTTGAATGTATGTGTAAAATTTTGAGTTTTATGATGGGTATGTATGAGAAAAAATATAATTTAAATATAAATAAAATTAAATTAATAAAAATAATAATTTCAAAAATTTCAATTTTTTTAATAATAATTCAATTAAAATTCTGTTGGGTGAGGAGTGCGCAAAAAGGAGGTATTATAAAAATAAATTGGGTTGTATTGGAATTTCGGAGCATGAGAGCATGTCCGAATTCTTGCGATTTCCTTCCACATCAAGCGGCGACGAAATGACGAGTCTTAAGTACCATGTGTCCCAGATGAGGGAGAACCAAAAGGAAATCTACAAATTACCAGTGAGTACAAGGATAGCGTGATTCATTCAACGTTTGTGGAGAGACTGACTAAACGAGGATTCGAAGTTCTGTTGAAGGTGGATCCGATCGAGGAGTACAACGGCCAGCAGTGGAAGGAGTACGACGGAAAGAAACCTTTATGTGTCACTAAAGAAGGTCTTGTATTTCGAGATAACAAAATGCAAATATTTGTCAAGACGCTTACATGGAAAAAATAACTTTGGAGGTCGAGTCCAGCGACACGATAGAGGACGTCAAGGCGAAGATACAGTTCAAGGAGGGGATCCCTCCAGATCAGCAGCCATTGATCTTTACCGGGAAACAGCTCGAAGATGGACGAACGTTGAGCGATTACAACATTCAAAAGGAATCTACTCTCCATTTGGTTTTACGTTTGTGTGGAGGAAGTTCCGAGGAAGACAAGCAGTTGAACGAGAAGTTAAACCAACGAAGCGGATGGAAAATGCAACTGGCGAAAGCAAGGAAAAAACTTTCTGACGAAGATGCAAAAGAATCGTTTCAAATATTGAAAAATAAATATGAGGAAAAATATCTAGAAACAATGGATCGAGATGATTACGTTGGCTCGACAGCTTGGAAGAACAGAAGTGAATAAATTGGAAAATGAACAGGAACAGCTACAATCAATCGATCTGGAAGTTGAGACGCTGATTATAAACCGTTCTAAATCGGGATCACGTATGAAAATTGAAAAAATTGTACACATGAATTCTAAAGAATCTATAATGAATACGGGACTTGAGCAGTTTGAACGACTGCAGATTCCTGTATTCACTGGGAATATATCATTATATACAGATTGGAAAGCGATATTCCAATCGTGTATTGATGATTTAAGTACCAGTAAGAGAAATAAGTTACTGTATTTGCGGAAATATATTTCGGGGAGCCTAAACAAATAGTAGAAAGTTTCGGTTTCAGTGAAGAAGCATATGATATGGCGCTCAGAGCGTTAGAGAGAAAATATGGTGGGATCAAAAGAAATTATATATCATTAAAGGATGAAGTGGAAAAATTTAGAAAAGTAGATGGACAACAATTTAGAGACGTCGGGAAATTTTCAATTATGGTCACGTCGTTAGTAACAAGACTCAAAAGCCTGAATAAAGAATCGGATCTTCAGCCTGGATTTCTATACCAAGTATTATTGAAGAAACTCCCGGAAGAAATGGTTATAAATTACGAGAGATGGAGAGAAGAAATAGCGCGAAAGTCTCCAGGGGTTGAAACGCTCGCTTCATGGTTGGAAGGGGAAGCAGATTATCGCAGAACTGCTTATGAAAGTTTGTTCGGGTTGGATGAAGAGAAAATAGTTCAAAAGAAATTAGCGATTACGGGAGTGACTGCAAATGAGAAAAAGGAATGCTTATACTTTGCCAAAGGAGCATGCAAATTTGGAGATAAATGTCGGTATAAGCACCAAGAAAAAAAGGAAGCGAAATAATTCATTTGCAAATACTTTAAAAATGGAGATTGTCCGTATGGAAAAAAATGCAAATTCAAACATGTGACCAATGATGATGACAAAAAGATAGTAAACAAACAAGAAAATCAAGAGTTAAAAAAGAATTCTGTGACAACGACAACAAAAACATAAAGAGTTGTGGATTCAAATGAAATAATTGCTATGAGAACAGTTCCAGTCGAAATCAGAAATGGAAAAAAGCGATCAAAGTCATTGCGTTATTAGATGATGGTAGTAACATCAGTTATTTATCAAAAGATGTCGTAAAAGGGTTAAATATTCAAGGTGAACCCGAAGAGATAAAGATTCATATGCTCAGTGACACAGAGAAAATATTACAAACAGAAAGAGTATCATTGAAAATAAGTGAAATTGGAGTCCAAGAAAATTGGTCGTAAAAACAGTTATAAACGGAATAACTATAATCGATTGGGAAAACGCTTCAAAAAATTGTAATCATTTAAAAGATATAAAGTTTCCGAAAATTAAAAGAGATGAAACCGTGAAAGTTCTTATAGGTCTGGATCATCCTGAGCTTTACCAGTTACTTGAAGAAAAAGTTGGAAACAAACATGATCCGATCGCGAGACGAACAAGATTGGGGTGGAAGTTGTCGGACGGGTATACGGAAAGATGAAGGAAAAAATCATCACCAATTTTGGAATATCTTAACCAATTAGCGATGAGATGATGAATATAATGATCCCAAAATATTTTTGGGAAATAGAAGAATTTGGAAAAATTCCGACAACACCAACAAAAACCGATAATGATATACTGGAAAACACAGAAACTACAATGATCTATGATGGAGGAAGATACATCGTTAAAACTCCATTGAATGAACGAAAAAGAGAATTGTATGAATCTCGAGAAACCGCAGAGAAAAGATTAAAACATCTACAACAGCGGTTGAAAAAGGTCGTAACTCTCGGAGATATGTATCGAAAAGTACTAGAAGATCATGAGTACAAAGGATACATCAGGGAGGTGAATATACTTCAAGATGAAAAGGCGGTCTATTACCTCCCGCATTTTCCGGTAGTACGGATGGGAAAAGAAACCACGAAAGTCAGAATCGTGTTTGATGCAGCAGCAAAGACAAAGGGCTTTGTCTTAACAACATGATAAATCCAGGACCGAAGCTGCAGGGAGATTTAATAAAAAATATTGTTGCGCTTCAGAAAAATGCAGTGGCCATAGTTTGTGATATATTAGGTTGTTCGATATGAAACGGGTCAAACTTCACACCTTACATTTCAATCGCGTATAACTTAACTTTGAACTATCGTATGAAAATAAATAAGGTATTTCTTGACAGATATATTATTCCTCCTCTTATAGAAGAAATGTATCTACAAATAAAGCTTGCTGAGGAAGATAGAAGATTCCATCGATTCTTGTGGGAGAAAAATGGTGAGACAAAAGAATTTGAATTCTTAAGAGCAGTGTTTGGAGTGTCTGTGTCACCTTTCCTTGCTCAATTGGTATCTCAAGTAAATGCAAGAAAATATTTGGATAAGTACCCACGAGCAGCCGAGGTAATAGAAAATTCAACGTATATGGATGATTGCTTGGACTCTGTTAATTACGAGGAGGACGTTGTCAAATTGTATATTGAGCTGAAAGAAATCTAGCAAAAGGCGCGAATGAAAACCAGAAAATGGGTTACGAATTCAAAATTCGTGCTTCAAAAAATTCCAAAAGAAGAGAGAAGTGCAGAAGCTGAATTTTGAACTGGAGAAGACAAAATCATAACAGTCCTCGGTTTGAGGTGGCTATCGGAAGAAAATGTATTCGTTTTTCAGGTGCAATCAACGTTAAAAGGAAAGATTTCAAAAAGAAAATTATTAAGTATAATTACGAGAATTTTCAATCTCATGGGTTTCTTATCGGCATATATAATTACCGCTAAGATTCTCATTCAAAAAGCCTGGATTAAAGGTCTGGAGTGGAATGAAGGATTTCCCAGCGATTTGGCCATGATGGCTGATAATTTGATAAATGGAATCTCAAAGTTAAATGAGATCAAGATAGAGCGAAGGTTGTTAAAAGAAAGTGATAGTAAAACCGAGTTACATATATATGTGGATGCCTCAAAAGATGCATATGGAGCTGTTGCTTATGTAAGACAACAGACTTCTGGAGGAATACGAGTAATTTTAGTGATGGCAAAAGGACGAGTAAGTCCAACGAAGGTGATAGCAATTCCTAGGTTGGAATTGTTGGCAGCCTGTGAAGGAGCAAAATTGGTTAAAAGACTCGATGATGCTTTGGAAATAGCGATGGAAAATATATGGATCTGGACGGACAGCACGATAGTGTTGCATTGGATAAAGCAACATGGGAAATATTACAAGCCGTTCGTGGCTAACATAATTGGTGAAATTCAGAGAATGACGATAATAAAAAATTGGCAATATGTGCAAACCCGGCAAAACCCAGCAGACATATTATCTAGAGGAATCTCTGCTGACGATTACGTTCATCATGATATGTGGTGGAGAGGTCCAACATTTCTATCGCTTTCAAAAGAAAATTGGCAGGAACAACCAAAAATATCAAAAAATGATTCAATAGATTCTGACGAAAGGAGAATAACAATAACGGCAGTCAAAGAATCATCGGAAATAAAGACACGGAACTGTTTTCAGCCGGAAACATTTAGCAATTGGTGGAAATTAAGAAGAGCGATGGCTTGGGTTTTACGTTGGATCAAAAATTGAAGGACAAAAGATAAACTCTTGTGGAACTCAGACGATCTTGCCATTAATGAGCTTCAAAAAGCAGAGAGTACTTTAGTCGCTTTGGATCAGGCAAAATATTTCGCTCAAGAAATCAAATATTTGAAATTAAAAAGGGAAATAAACAATAAAAAATTATTGGCGATGAATATCTTTTTAGATGAAAACGGAATATTAAGAGCGAACTCAAAAATTAGTAGTTCCAATTTTATTCCTTATGCGACTATATATCCGATAATTTTAGCAAAATCGAGTGAAATATTAAAATTGATCGTAAAATTGGAACATAATAAGTTTTGTCATTATGCAGGAACTAATTTTATATTTGTGGAACTATCAAAATGGTTGTGGGCGCCTTGTCTTCGACAGGTAATAAATACGGAAAATAGAAATCGTATAATTTGCCGAAAGAGAAGAGGAGAGATATATTCGACAAAGATGGCCCCAATGCCAGAATATAAAGTGCAAGCCCCATTGGGGGCGTTTGTAAAAGTGGGAATAGACTTTGCTGGGCCGTTCATGACTATCCAAGGACGAGGGAAGTCCAGAACTAAAAGATATGTTTGTCTTTTTACTTGTTTGATGACGAGAGCCGTTCATCTAGAAATAACAATGGATCTCGAGACTTATTCATTTCTGAAATGTTTCCAGAGATTTATATCGAGAAGAGGAAGACCTCAATTGATTGTGTCAGATAATGCGACAAATTTCGTGGGTGCGATGCAAGAAATAGAAGAAATTAAAATTAATGAACATAAAATGAGGTTAGAATTGGAAAAAGAAAACATTCAATGGAAATTTAATCCCCCAGCTGCACCACACTTCGGAGGAGTTTATGAATCTTTAATAAAAGTTATGAAAAGGGCCATATATGGTATTGGTAAAGGCTAATATAAATGATGATGAGTTGTTAACAGTAGTGGAGCGAGTGGAAGGGATTTTAAATGAAAGACCTCTATCAGTAAGAACAGCCGATGACAAAGAAGAAGTCACATTGTCCCCGAATCACTTCTTAAGAGCAGGATACCAAGCTGTAGAAAATGAATTGACACCAACAACTAGTGGCTGGTTGAGTACACGATGGAGATATATCAATCAATTAACGGATCACATCTGGAACAGGTGGAAAAAAGAATTGATCCTTGATTGGAGAGAACGAAAAAAGTGGTGGTCTACCAGCAACCGACCGAAACCAGGAGATGTAGTTTGGTTATTAGAAGGAGAAAAAAAAACCAAGACGTGGTCGTTAGCTAGAATATCAAAAGTGTTTCCTGGGAAAGATGGAGAGATTCGAACGGTAGAGTTAGACATAAATGGAAAGACTCTGGTGAGGCCAACTCGAAGTTTATGTCCAGTTGAAAGTGAATGGTAGCCAGAGAGTTTCGGATGTGAGATCTGTCAAAATATTGCGATAGTTTTTTCGACTAATGTTGGGAGGGAATAAATAGACAGATCTAAGAAAAAACTAACTGTAAAAAAAATGTGTAAATTACAGGCTGGTTGTTAAAATTGTTTTCGTTCATGACGTGATGGTTCATTCGTGACAAAATTTGGTTATAATGTTTTCAATTGTTAGTGGAAATTAAGAGGTTCCAATACAACCAAATGATAAAATAAAAGGCTAAATGTTCGGTCAAAGGGGGGAGAATTTGGAGCGGAGAATTGCCAATTTGACCGAACATTTTTTTTGCCAGTTTCAGAAATTAAAATGATTGAATAAATTAATTAAATTAAATAAAAGTAAGTAAATAAATTAAATAAATAAAAACCAAATAAATAAATTAATTAAATTAAATGATTAAATATAAAAATAATAAATTAAATAATAAACGCGCAGTGTATAATAGAATCTTTTTTTTGCTTTTAAGATATTGTTATTTTATTTTTTTAAGTCAAGCGACACATGGGCGAATTCTCAATTCCTCGATCGGTAGATTCGACAATCCGACCAATATGTATTTTATGATTCTTGGGGCGATATATTAGTCCCATACTTGATATGAAATTTCTCACACTCAATGCAATGCACTCCATTTCAGCCGTCATATCAAACAAACAATCGACTGAATGTCTGCAATTGATGACTAATATCAAATTAAATTTCGACTTTATCTTTACATAATTATTCGTACTTATATTTGAATTTTTAATTAATATTTAAATTATAAATTAAAAATTTTAATTTAAAACTAAAACTTTTAAAAATTAATTAGTTTTTGAATAATTTCATTTAAATTCTAAAAACTCTTATCCAACTCCCGACAATTTAAAATCCTAAAGTACCTCAGTGAACACAACAATTAAGTTAATCCCAATCATAAGCACCAGAATCAAATTTTATGTAAATTGATGGTAAATAAATTTTTTCTTTATTGAATTAATTTATTTTGAATTAAATTTTATGCTTAATAAATTTTATGCAAATTGATACTAAATAAATTTTATGCTTCATATATTTTATAAAAAAAATGATGCTAAATAAACTTTATACTAAATTAATTTTATGTGTAATAAATTTTATGTGTAATAAATTTTATGTGTAATGTCTGGTTCCATGACAATTCGACACACGACAATTCTACTCAAGACAATTCGACACAAGACAATTCTACTCAAGACAATTCGACACACGACAATTCTACTCAAGACAATTCGACACAAGACAATTCGACACAAATTTTTTAATTCGAAACATTTTTTTAATGGGACAAATATTTTATTTCGACATTTTTAAATTTCGATTAGTTTTTTTTAATTCGAAAATATTTTTTAATTAAAAAATATGTATTTACTATGAAAAATATGTATTTAATATAAAATAATTATTTTAATATGAAAAACATCAAATTTTATTAAAAGATATGTATTCAACATGAAAAATATGTATTTAATATAAAAATATTATTTTAATATGAAAAAAAATCAAATTTTATTAAAAGATATGTATTTAACATGAAAAATATGTATTTAATATAAAAATATCAATTTAATATGAACTAATTTTTATATATTTTATATATAAAAATATCATTTTAATATGAAAAATGTCAATTCTCACATATTTCATATCAACTTATATTGAGTGTGCTCTTGGTAGAGCTCCTCAGTTTCCAATAAAATGCTGGAACCATTTCGATTCTGCTGGTGAGCAGACACCAAAAACTACAAATTGTTGTGAAGGTCTCCACAATGCTCTTAATGCTATATTTCAATGCAGCCACCCCAGTGTTTGGACCTTGCTTGATGGAGTTGGAAGAGATATAGCCTGTCACAGACTGACTTTGGCAAATGCTCTGTGAGGTCGCCCTGTGGTTGTAAAGAAAAAATATGTATCATTGAGTGAGGCTATTGCAATGGCTGTGCAAGAATACAATTTGAATGCAAGAATACAATCGAATGATGAAAAACTGAAATACTTGCGTTGGCTAGTTAATTTGCAATGAATAAAATGTTAAAAATTAACTATTACTGTGTTGAATTAATAAATGTGTAGAATTAAAAAATTTTGTGTCGTATTATTGATTTTTTTCATATTAAATTGATATTTTTTTCATATTAAATTGATTTTGTATATAAAATATATAAAAATTGAAATCTATGTTCAAAATAATATGGCAGGCTGAATTGTAAACGAATGCATTTTTAAAACATTAGTTCATATGAAATTGATATTTTTATATTAAATACATATTTTTCATATTAAATACATATTTTTTTCATATTAAATACAGAAAAACTCATTAGTCTAACCAAAAATATAGTTATTGAAAATGTCGAGTTTCCAAAAATGTATATTAATAATGAAAATATTTCATTTTAGTTATTGGTCCAATTAAAAAGTGTTGAATTAATGTAACAACGAATCACAAATCTATTAAAATTTATTTTTCACTAACAATACTTTCAAAATAGATATTATTTAAACAAATAATTATCTATATTTTTTCATGTTAAATATTTCATT
>MQRK01220599.1:38273-52703 GCA_001938485.1 Girardia tigrina
ATGATTAATTTTTTGTGACCGAACGAAAGGATATTTTTGAAAACTTTCTTCGGCAATATTGTTCTAAATTATTGCAGGAATCGATTGGTAAATGTTTCAAGTCGCAAAGTGGTCTGGTTATCGAGATATAGGCCAAAAACTGCATTTATTCGAGGTTTTTTGGCTTTTCCGGGAAATCCAGGAAGGAATTCCTGGAATTTCTTTGGCCCACAATCATCCACGGAAAAAAATATTTGTTGTTGCTGCATTTAATTCGAATATTGGATAATCCGACAGCACATCCATGAAAAAATTACCGAATTTGATCGGATTACGATAATCCGCACAAGTAAAAGCTTCGACGGATCAATCGTCATCAGCAGACTGAATTAACAATGATATACTCGTGTTTATATATCAAAGCAGTGTCTACGTAATCAATTATGTCATTTAAATCATGAAAATATTTTCAATGAAGTTGAAGAGAACTGTGTTTGGATATTGATTTTAGGATCACAAGATTTGATCAACAATGCTTCACACATCACCCTCTCCCAGTAATTATCAAAATATGAACACAAAATCTTAAAATTACTTACATCAACTTTACTATTCAAACAGTTCTTCTTATGTTGAGCAATATTGCTATCACTTTCCCTGCGATTATGTTCCTGAATCCGTTTACAGAGATGATGACAAGTCTCTCCGATGTATGTGGCGTCACACCCATTACATTTATATGGATAAACTAAATTGGAACATAACCCAGTTGGAGTGATAGATTTACTACTAAACAAACTTCCTATCTTACATGATCTAGATACAATTTTTAAATTTAATAAATTATTTTCATCTTGTTTCAAAATAGAGTTTTTGAATTTCCTGAAACCCTCAGAGTAGGGAACAGTCAAAACAAAACCAATATTATCATAATTATTATTTATCTGATTTTTGTTTTTGTCACTATTTATTGTATTTGATTTTTCATTTTCCGATTTAATTAATTTATCAACATATTTTAGTTTATCAATATAAATGTAATGAGTGACGCGATATTTAGATAGGAGAGACTTGTCGTCATCTCTGTAAACGGATTCAGGAACATAATCACAGGGAAAGTGATAGCAATATTGCTCAACATAAGAAGAACTGTTTGAATAGTAAAGTTGATGTAAGTAATTTTAAGATTTTGTGTTCACAATTTGATAATTACTGAGAGAGAGTGATGTGTAAAGCATTGTTGATCAAATCTTTTGATCCTAAAATCAATGTATAAACACCATCCTCTTCAACTTTATTAAAAGTATTTTCATAAATTAAATGACATAATGATTACATAAACATTGCTTTGTTATATAAATGTGGGTATATCGTTGTTAATTCAGTCTGATGATGACAGTTGATCCGTCGTAATTAATAACAATACATTTTGACGAAAATATATTTCTAACTTTTATTAATCAAATATATCCATTATTGTAACATGAATATTTACAAAAACTTCTTTTATCATTCCTTCAGTCACCATGTATATCTTGTCTTTCTTGCTGACTGATCGACAGCAGGCTTAAATAATTAGCAAACTCACTCCTCAAGTCCTTTTTTTATTTGGTAAAGCATGTGTTCGGTTTCGTTTTTAAATAAATTTTTGTTTTTTAAATATTTTTTTCTTTTAAAAACAACTATTTATAAAAGTAAAGAAAAAAAGGTTAATTTAATTTTAACCCTACAATGCGCAATTTTTTTAATTATCATAAAAAAATATGTTTATGGGGAAACTGAACTGTCATTTTTGTTGACAAAATATATTGCATCTATGACTTTATGGGCAGTTATCATTCCATAGACAATGTTTTTGGTTCACAGTATGTAAACACTCAAAGAATATCACGTGATTAAAAGATATTGAGGTAAAATATGGTTGATTCAAATATGAATCACGGCGCATTGTAGGGTTAATATTAAAATTGCAGATATATATTTATATTATATGGTTATATATATTGTTAATTTACTTTTGTTTAAATATTTAAATATGTTTTTAAATGAGATATACCATTTGTATTTGAATTGAAAATAAAAATATTATTTGGTTCGTGATTTCATTATTATTAAAAATTGAAATCTTATCAATGAATAAGAAAAACATGACTAAATAATACACAATAATTTCCCCATCTCTATCAGGCAATAAATATCAATCGGTTTTGAATTTTGAAAAGATGGTAGATTCACTCGATTTGATTGAAAATCACGAAAATGAGTATGGGAAAAAATCCGAAAAACTAGAGACATTATCCTAAAATTTTCTCTGTGAATGGAGAAAATTTTCCTTAGGGCGAGAACTGTCTATTGCTTGCGGATAAAGATAAAATTTCAAATTGAACTTTTATGATCAAAATGTGACAATTAATTATATTAAAGAAAATCTCCTTTACATGGATTGCATTTGCTTCTTAGGATCAAAAGCTTAGAGAATTAGCTTACTCGATATCGCGGAACAAGAGCTGAAAATCCTGACCAAAGCCGATCAATTCGAATCGAAAGTCATAACGATTCGTGAATGGGAAAATTAAATTTGAGACGGACTGCCGACAGCATCACGTCGTTATTGCTAGCGTTATTATTGATCATCGATCGACGATTAAGTCTCGACACTCCTTTGTTGAACCAATGGACCTGTCAGGCGATAACCGATGAATTGTTGCAGTGTGTTAAACGTAGGAGTAATGTGATAATAGGGGCTCTTAATATAGGCCCCAAAATTTGTTAAAAATCAAGCGAATTTTTAACTTTTTTTTATTATTTTCAAAATTAATTAAATTTATATTATTAATAAAAATTAAAATAAAATATATTGAGATGCCAATTGATTTTTATTAAATCCTATGGGAAAAGATGTTATATGATTAAATGGATATCGTTTTTTATTATCGTATCCAGAAGATGCTTGTTTGGTTTTTGATACAATTTTAATTTCATGTAATTTAGAAACAATATGTTTTTCTTCTTTCAATATTTTTTCATTATTAAATAAAATATTAACTCTATTGTCAAAAGTTGCATCCTTCACTGCCTTATTTTTACAAGTTTCTCATTTCAGATTTTTCGCTACTAAAATATGTTTAAAACTGTAATCTTTTGATTTTATATCAACCATTTCTTCAATAATTTTTACACTTTCCATTTCGTCTTTAAATTTCCCTAAATCAGATGAATGTAACCAATCTTTTAATTTACTATTAATATTTTCTAAACTATCGTAAATTTTTACGAAAAAAGAATCTGTATCGGTATAGTGGATCAAATCATTTCCAGATTCAAAATCCCAAATTTTATGCAATCCTTCGTATGCAAATTGAAACATTAAAAGTTTTTTTAATGTACGGATATTTTTTCTATCAAAATTTAATGATAAATTCTATTTGATTTGGTTTAAAAACATGAAACATGCTTTTAGAAATTCAAAAATTATAATTAATAAGGAAAATAATAAGAAAAAAATTTTAAATATGCCGGAATAGAGAGAGTCAGAACAAATACCGTGATTGAAAAAATGGGGATTTTCGGACCTGCCGGACTAGACAGGTTGACGGATTAAAGAGGGACAGATTAGACAGGTTCAACTGTATTACTGTATCGCAAGCGAGAACAATTAAGACAAATTTACATTAGGTTTTAGGAAATAAAGAATTTTCAGGTAATAATATTCGAGTTAGGACAAATGCTAAATACGAGTAATTTTATGGATTTTTATTAGAAAAAGTAAAAAATTAAGGAATAATGGATTTCCAATATCAAAAAATACATAAAAACCGTTGCTAAAATTATTAAAAAATTATAAAAAATGTGAAGTTTGAAAACATTATGATAACAGATTATTTTATCGGAACATTTATTGAACATCACCAATTACACAGTGTTAAAATTCATCAGACATTGCCAAAATCTAACGATTCAGAAGTTCAAAAATTAATGGAAGAGTTTAATTGAGTACAGCAATTTATCGTAAAGATGACATTTATAAAACAGATGAAACAAGCTTATTCACCAAATCCCCAAATAACAGATCCTATGTGCAAAAAATGATAGATTGAATGAGAAGATAATTTCTCAAATCAAGGCTAGAATGACAATTTTATTGACTGTTAATGTAAATGGCAATTTTTTAAGTACATTAATAGTTGGAATTTTTTATTAATTGTTGTTTAATTATTGGAGCACCAAACATTCGTGAAACACATTATGTTTTCCTTATTAATTATAATTTTTGAATTTCTAAAAACATGTTTCATGTTTTTAAATCAAATCGAATTTATCATTAAATTTTGATAGAAAAAATATCCGTATAATAAAAGATATTTTCATTAACACTGAGAATATTTCCGGTATAATTCGCAATAACTTCTTAAATTACTGATTTTATTTAAATAAAGAGAATTTATTCTTTTTGCGTAGTTCCAGCAAGGCGATATTTGTGCAATAAATGCTACAAAAATTGAAAATTTGAGAAATCCGACAAATTTAAATTATGAGAGATTTCGTTGACCACAAAGAGATTCAAGATTCAACGATCTTTGGATTTTATTAAAGTAAAAGAAAATTTAGGAGGATTTTCTATTGAAACTTAATTACTTAAGAGCATTTTTAGTACTAAAGAGACATGGAAAACCTAAATCAAAAACTAATTCTTCATTATTTTCACAACCAGAAACATTGCATGATCCAAGGTGACTTTTTTAAAATGAATATAATTTTAATTTAAAAAAAAATTAAAAACAAGTAATATAAAATTCAAGATAAAAGAAACTAATATCCAGAAAAAATGAGACATTTTATCTTTTATTGAAATATATGACAAAACATAGAAAAGCATTTGAGTCCCTCTGAATTAGTAGAAAATCATAAATATCTTAAAAATTATATTCTAAAATTGCTAATAAAGACATAAAGCATTCTTGTTGACCAAAAACATTTATGATCGCTAATCAAAGATGTCTGTAAAAGAATATGAAATAATTAAAACATATCGCTCAAAAAAATCGCAGGAAATATTTTTACAACCATAAAAAAATATTGTTCAAAACTCATTTATTATATGAAAGGATGACTCCATCGATTGCGCAATGTGAACACTAATCACATTATTCCTTTCGTGTAAATCGCTGATAATAATTTGTATTCGATTCTGAATTTCCCATCTTTGATGGAAAGTATGAAGGACCGGCTGTTGGAATGTAAGGACTGCTCACTGAGAATCCTGGTCTTGAAGGGTCATATTCTTGATTTGACCGACGATTGCTCGAAAGATCGACATTATTTAAATTCGATTCTAGGTATTCCATAATTCTAAAAAAATGTTAAATTATATTTTATTTTAAGTAATTATAAAAACAAATTTAAGAAATAATTTTGAATAATTTTAATTTTATCGAATTTAAGAAAGTTTTAATAAATCTGTCTTTTAATTTAAAAATCTTTTTCGAAAACAGAAACTAAAACCCGTTTGAAACACAAATTAAAGTGGGACATAAATGTTGTATTTTGTAGACCATAATTGACAATTTCTAGGATACCGAATATCCTAACAAATGAAGGCATTTGAGTTTCTATATGTTTAATATTTGTATAGTTTGAATAGTTTTTACTACAATATACGAAATTCCTGCAAGAAGAGATAGGATAAGAACACATGTTCTGATATTATATTTTTTCAGGATTCAACCAAAAGTTAGATAATCAGTATGATGAGAGTAAAAACGCAAAAATAAAGAATTTAGGAAGGAAGAATTAAGAAATAAGAAAGAATTAATGAGAGAAATGTTTGAAATGATTTAGTTATTTTCTTTCATTATTACGCATACTTCTACATGCAAATGTGGAATATTGTACTTTTGATGAAATTGTATTTAGAATTAATTTAATTGTTTTGTTCTGATTTTAAAGAAAAATTTATCCATATGCACGATTCTGGAATGTATTTGAAATTTCTTGATATTTTTTTTCCGGTAACAGATTTTTTCATGTAATATACTTTTGAAACATCATAAAGAAATATTTTTGTATATTTGAAAAAGATTAAATTGTTTTCGATTCCGTATTATAATTTGACAGACATAATATTCAAACATCAAAGAAAGGCGCCCTAATTTAAATTGGTACGATGATCCGTGATCTGTTCAGAAAAGCACTCCATACATTATCTCAGTGTATATCAAACGAAAAAATCACTCCAAAATAGTGTTTTTGCGGAATTTTTTTTGAAAATTAAACAATTATTATACGTGACTATTTTTTTTGGAATTCAAATTTGTTTTTTGTAGAACATTATGTGGTGATGTACTAAACATATTACATATATAACTCTGCATTTTTATATTTTTATAATATACCGAAAGTGTATATTAATAACCGTCAAAATCTCTGGGTCTACTGTTACTAGGTAGTAGTAATTCAACTTACTGCACAAATATTTACTAAATATATAAAAACATTTTAAGTACATTCCAGAATTCTGCATATTGATAAATTATTCTGTGTTGATTAATAAGTTTCTTTAAAATCAGAACAAAACAATTAAATTGATTCTAAATAATTTTGAAACTTTCATTTTCTTTTTAAAATTACGGTGTCGTTTAAATTATTACTTTAGTAAAAACATAAAAGTCGCACCTCATCCAAATTTAAAAGATTCTTGAATCATAAAAACTCTGAAGTTATATTTTTATCAATGAAACTTTCCTACAGAGATCAATTAATTATAGAAATACTCATTCAAATTAGTATGTAACAAATTAAAAACAATAAACGATCAAAAGACGACTTCTGAAATTAAAATTCAAAAATTGTAGACATCATAAAAATATAATTTTTTTATCATTAGTTATAACTGCTTTTAATTTTATTTAGTAATTTATAACTATTTATGATATTTTTGAACCTATAAGACCCTTAATTTTCAATTTTCTGAATGCTAAAATACCCTTCTTCTTATATGGCTGTTGTTGGTTTAACTGAATCTCATTTCAAATTTTAATTTTCTAACAAAACCTTTATTTAATTCAAATTTTTTTCACAACAATATTCACCGAATTAAGTTCACACAATTTCTTAATAATCAACAATGCCAATTAAAATTCTCGTTACAAAATGTCGACTCACAAAATGAGAACGATTGCAATTAAATAATCGTCACAAAATAGCAATCACAAAAATATTTCATGTCAAGTACAACCAGGTTAAAAAATTCTAAAATAATCAAAACTCAAAACATCATTTGCAAAATATATATTTTATTTATTAAAACAACCTCAAGGTCATTTTTAAATTTGTTAACTTTTATAACATGTCTTAATTTTTTTAATATCCTAATTACTTTCTTTTTATATTTTTTTAATTAACGAAATAATAATCATTCTAATCTTTTAAAAATAAAATTTTGGTATTGTCTCTTAAAAAATTTTATTCGATTTATCAAATTCTGTATCGATTGAAGTTCCTTTTCGAGAAATTATCAAACCTAATTTATCAGATTAAAATTCGATATTTAATTTGAAAAAATTAATTAACTGATTTGTACTTTCATCCAATTTTGATTGATAAAAACAAATTTCTAATTCTCGAATAGTTCATAGTAATGATACGATTATTGTAAAGTGACAACTTTACTTAATCAATAAATTATTTCAATTCAATTTTGTTAAAATAAAAATAATGATTTTTTATCGATTGTTTAAATCGATAGATTTTGTTATTAATAAACTTTACAAATAACTGATCTTATCTTTTATTTATTTAAATTATTCAATATTTAAATAATGCAAGAAGATTACAATGGTGTCAGAAGTGGTTCGCTTGAGTACAACTACGCAAGCCCCAAAATTCCTCCAATCTTCGACAATAATGAGATCTGGTTCGAGCAAATCGATGCGATATTCCGGATTTTCAACATCTCGGAACAGACTAAATTTTTGCATCCAACTCGAATCTGCCACCTCACATATTAACAGAATTCCAAGAATTCTTCGACTCAAATTCCGCAACACCGTTCTCTGATCTCCGGCATGCGATTATCACAAGTCGTAAAGTTCCAGTTTCAGTCCATTTCGAGGAAATGTTCAACAACAACAATCTTCGCGACCACCGTTCCTTAGAATATCTGTGAATCCTGCAGCGACACTACCGTTACCTGGGCGCCACAAGCAGCGACGACAATATTTTGCAGACCGAATTTTTTCATGCAATGCCGACCGATGTCCAAAGATTCCTGAATATCCAAAAAGCACTCTCACTTACCAAATTGGCATGCTTAGCCGATGATCTGTTGAATATCAAAATTCCAGTTGCCATCAATTCGAGTGAGATAACTTCAAACTCCGGATCCTACGCCACCGAGATCGCGCTCCTCACCGCTGAAATCAATAACCTCAAAAAGTAAATCAATCTTGGCCAACATGTTTCTTGTTTATGTTTTTATCATCGAAGGTATGGACAAGCAGTTAGGAAATGTCAAAAGTTGTGCACCTGGAGCCCCCTGAAACCTTCAGGAAAAGACTAAGTGTTGGATTCATTCCGGTATTTCCAACCCTCGACAAGCCACCGGATCTATTATCTTCAATTTTCACCGTTCCAGTGGTTTCCGACAGTCAAGTCATTCAATTTCTGATCGACACGGGTGCGGATGTCAACATCCTCCCTTCCAAACCATTCAGAGCCGACAACATTTCTGCAATTCAAAAGCTTCTTTCAGCAAATGGTCAGGACATTTCAACCTCTGGAACTCGCTCGCTCAGTTTACGTCTGACCGGTTCACCCAAACTGTTTTCTTGGTGCTTCATCGTCGCTGACACTCAACGAGCGATTCTCGGTTCTGATATCCTGACTCATGAAGACATTAAGGTTGATTGTCATCGTTACAAAATTTTTACAAATAGCTTCACCATGATGGGATCCAACAAGGCCAGCCTGCAAGCTAACGTCAGTACCAAGCTCAGTAGCAATCAAACGTTCCAAATCGAAACAACCGGTCCCACTATCGCGCAGTGTGTCAGGAAATTATCAAATCACACCTTGAGATGGGTAAGAGCAGAATTTGATCAATTGTTACTCCAAGGTATACTCCGACAAAGCACAAGTCCCTGGTCCTGTCCATTAGTTTTAGTGAAGAAAAATGACTGCACCTTCAGAATACCGATTACAGATCTCGGTCACTAAACTGGACTGCTATCCTTTGCCGAGAATTGCGAAATTTCTTGACAAAATATCGGGAAAGGCAAATTTCACAACACTCGACTTAAAAAAGCATTTCACCAGATTCCAATTGATGGCAAGGATATTGAAAAGACGGCGATAATAACCCCGTTTGGTCTGTTCGAATACACAACGATGCCATTTAGTCTACGAAAGGCTGCTCAGATGTTCTAACGTAAGATGGACGCCGTACTCCATGGATGTCAAGAGTTACAGTGCTCTTATGTTGACGATATTTTTATCTTCTCAGAAAATGCAGACGACCACGAGAACCATATTGCCACTGTATTGAATTTAATTACCGAGGCCTCCAAGGAGATGAATATTGACATATGCCACTTTCCCTCTCAAACTTTCCAATTTCTGGGATTCAATATTTCCGCCGAAGGCGTCAAGCCTATCAAAGAAAAAATTGATGGCATAATTGACCTACCAGAACCGAAAAACATGAAAACTCTGAGAAGATTTCTCGCACGGCGACCTTCTATCAGTGGATGATTCCCAATCTCTCCCAGATAACGGCACCTCTGCATGCTCTCCTCGTTTCGACAAAAGGGAACCAAATGCTTAAATTAGGCCCCTCCCAACGAGATGCCGTCACGATGATCAAGCAAAAATTAAAGGAGATCACCACCATGCAACTATTTGATGATGTCTAACAACTCGTCCTCTTCACTGATGCCTCCGGTATTGCAGTCTTTCCATAAAAAATACACAAACTTTGGCTTTCCAATCTATGGACATTTTAGAGCTATGTATTTTCACAATATTCATGAAGTTTTCTTTCTAGATTAATGACATCATTTCTTGATAATTTCAACAGATCAACAGAATTTCATAAATCGATCTATGGTTGATTGATCTAAATTATGGAGTAAGTAAAAAGGTCGTGAAATTTATAAAAAAATGAAACATTTGTGGATAGACAATTGCTGATATTTAATAATTACGAGAGAGTTGCAATTAATTACGATAAACTACTCGGTTGACCGTATCTAAAAATACGAGGGCAGCGTTGAACGTTATGATGGAAGAAATTATAGAAAATTAAATAACGTAAGGAAGGAACAGACAGACCAGAGAATGACCACATCAAATGGATTACAAATGGATATCAGAGGAGAAATGATAGTAAAGATTGAAAATAAAACTGAGAAAATAAGATTCGTAATGTTGAAAACTTTGATATCAGATATAATTTGAGAAATACCATTGATGAAAGAATTTGGAATAGAATTACAATGGAAAGAACAGTACTATCATGAAAGGGTGATTTATGATTTTGAAACCATTTTCATTTCATTGGTTCCCGGTTCCTTAGCCTAGACACCAACAGTGTCCGTTACCATAGCAACGGTAACGAAGGGACATTTTTCATTAGCAACGGATACAGTGAGTCTTGGCGTTTGTAACCATATAGAAAAAAGTGAAAATTGATCACTGCACTATGCCCAGATGTGCTAATCATTATTTCTAAAGTGCTAATCGATAGTGCACATTGGGCCACACATTTCTATTGTGCTAGCATAGTTCTTTTTAAGTTGCACATGTGCAAAAGTGCAAAAATCAATACATAAAATATTTTAAAAGTGCTAGTGTCAAAAATCGATATCATGTGTTTCATGCACATTTTGATTTTCTATCTGAATGTGCAATTAGAATTAATTCATATATTGACTACTATTTTCCTATAATTAGCATAAGGTGTAAATTTACACAAAATGTACATCGATTTTAGATGTACAAGAAATCACAATATCAATAAAGTGCTGATGCTATTGAATAAAAACCCATATACGAACATTCATTATTCCACATCAACATTTTCGAAAAAGTGCTGATAAATTGATTTTTTTGAATATTTCTGAAGTTCTCGAAAAAAATGCTTAAAAATCGAATTTTTCGTATATATATGAAACCCATGTGATATATGTATGTTATTTACCATCAAATAATACCTCGTGAATCGCCTAATATGCCCCATCGACAATCACAAGTACCTTTGTTACCGTAACCAAGATAAATAACCTTTTATATTATATGTAAAAACGTGTAATAAAACATAAAAATCCATTACACTGCCTAATAAAAGTTATATAAAAATACATATATACAATAATAACATTACAATGTCTAGGGAAATTGTCTATGAATTACTTGCTATGGAAAGGGTCACGGTTACTATGGATACTGTTACAGCTACCATGGTTACAACCGCCTTGAATTACTGTATCCGTTGCTAAGGAAAAATGCCCCTTGGTTACCGTTGCTAAGGGAACCGAAACCGTGGCTGCCTAGGGATAAGCTGATTTCGACCGTTGTTAGGGTACCGGAAACGAATCAGAGGCGTTTCAAGGTGAACCGGAACCGTTGCTATGGTAACCGTGACCGTTTTCATGGTAACAACAACCGTTGGCATGATAACCTTGACCGTTGCCATAGCAACGGGTGACCTCCTTTCGTAGGGTCTTGTGGGGAGAATGCTCATTTCCCCCTAGTGATTGTGACAAGGGTTCCTTTCAAAGTTTTCAGTCTCATTCGTACAATGTATTCCCGTGGATATTGGTGTGTTTCAAAAATGAAAGTATTTTACTGTATTTATCATTATTCGCGCTGCGATTGCCTTTGACCCTTTGGTTGAACCCAAACAATAATTTGTTGCGGTTCAAAAGTTATCAAAATATATAAAACAAAACAAACACGATTTTAATACCATACATATATTTAACGAAAGCACAAAATAAATCATTGTCGAACCCTGAGGTCCGTAAAAGGAGTTGAGAGCCCTGAAAAAAAAGAAAAAAAAGATAAGACCACCCTTAAAAGAAAAAAAATTAATAAGTAAGAAACTAGACAAAAATAATACAATCACCTCAAGGACAATCCGGTGGACCTAGAAGGCCAACCGACCCTTCAGCGAAAGGTCTCGACGAGACCAAACTTTGTAGGCCGCCCGCAAGTTCGTGACGGTTCCCCGAGAGAAGTTACGCCCCTGAGAAAAACAAGAAATTAATAATTAAGAAACAAAGCTTAATTAAAAACTTACGCTGAATCAGCCCTCGAATTTAAAATAGTAACATTGTCCTCGTTTTACCGCACACCGACTTCCATAATATGCGTGTGCAAGCCGGCACACGGGCAGTAGGTCCTATAATAAAATTAAAAATGTTTAAAATTTCAAAAATTCTAAAGACACACGTACTTGGCCATCCAACCAGCAACGATAAAAAAGCTAGACAGCCGGCTGATTGCCTGAGGTGGGAGTCAGGAGTGTCCTTCCGACCCTATAAGTAGAATGGACATTTTGTTAAAAAGGCACAATAAAAAGCACGACAATAGAAAAGAAAAATTCAACTACTCGATTATCAAAGAGCATTTCGAACTTTTACCAGTCAATTTAAAGAACATTACACGGACAATTCCGAAAATATTTTGGCCGAATTACGAACCCTTCAGCTGAAGAAGAATTCTAACGGACTGAAGTTATCATACCATAAACGAATCTAATTTGTACAAAAGCGACCGAAGAATATTCCTCCGGAAGGCCGATTACAGTTGTAGACGAAAGATTAATTTTAAACGTAATTTTATTATCATTGGAATATATGTATTGTAGCTAATTTTGTGTGTTATTTCGATTTTAATCAAGAATAATTAAGTAGGGAATATGCATTCAATTTTATATGTGGTTTCGATTTTAACCCATTAATAATTGAATAAGGAATTTGCAGTGTAAATTACCTTTTAGAATTCATATTTGAACGACCGTCGCCACCGCCGTCATCTCCTTTAATGCCTCGAACTGGAATGTCATTAGATACGCCACAAGGAAGCGACGGAGAGTCACCGCTCATAATCATCGACGTAATGTCGATACCCATGGAAATATTTATCCATGGCAACCGCGCCGAGCCGTGGCTGGGCGGAATGGGACCGTTAGTGCGTCCATACCGGATGATATAATTCGCGAGGAGAACACTGGGATGTTTGTTTCTTCTACGCGATGATAAATTAAAATTAGTTTATTCAAACAAATATAAGTTTACTCGCAATTTTGTGGCTTTCTAATTTTAATTTGATCAAGTTTTAAAATTTATGTTTATTCTCGAACAATTAATTTTTTTATTTTATATTCTCAAACATTTCATTTTAAGAATAGAATTTAGAATTTATATTACCAAACGACTTATTTTAACAATGAAATTTAGAATCAAACGATTTCTAAAACGGTTAATTCTACATTATTAATTTTATAGATTAAATGATCGATAATTACAGAGAACGAGTACCGATAATCTTGAATATTGCTTCTTATTTTTATACGTTATTTTATCTCAATATTAATTATTTTTTGGAGACCGATAAGTTACAATAGATGATGTGAATTTTAAAGAATTGAATAATTTTGACACGAAAATAGACTATAGGAAGTTTATGAATTAAGTGATTTATAAATCCGTAATGGATTGGGCCGAGTACATAAAGCTGACCGATGTAAATGCTACAGACAGAAACAAATTCGCATCAATAGAATAAAAGCAAAGCAGGGTTATTTAAAGCTGCTGTTGACTGTCGACTTTCAAATTATAAAATAGATAACGGTTCCGGTACGGCGTGATGATGAGGTAAACTTAGATAACTCCCCTTGACGATACGCCCTAACACAATGTCTCCTTCAGTTACGCAATGACATGCACAGTGCCACAAGTTAATAAAACATAACAAACAGATGCATTAAGTTCACACGCGGACACAACATTGCCGTGAGTCTCATACTACACAGAAATAAAGCATAAATCATCCCCGAGCGACACTCCGCTAGGTGGGGGGCCCATAGCCCATCCCATCTTTATCCGAACTCGCAGGCCCTTCAGACTCGGCACTGCCAGGCAGATTTCGAGCGAGAAGAGGCGTCCGACCCATAAATAAATCTAGTGCTTAAATGAGTATTAAAAACAACCTATAAATAGTATAAGTTGAGATCGGGTTGTGACTGACCCTTAATAGTCATTGGGAGCTCTGAGCATTCAAAATTGCTGCGAACAAGTGGGTCGTGACAAATTTAAAAAAAATAATAATTAAATTAAGTAAGATAATTAAATTAGTAATTAAAATAATTAATTAAATTAAATAAAAAAGTTAAATAATTATTAAATAATTAAATAAAATAATATAAATATATATATATATATATATATATAT